>PVHY01001374.1:38200-53814 GCA_004024945.1 Uropsilus gracilis | reverse complement strand
AAGGAAAACTGCCAAACACATTCTATGAAGCAAACATCACACTCATATCAAAACCAAATAAAGACAGCATGTAGAAAGAAAACCATAGACCAATATCCCTAATGAACATGGATGCAAAAATTTTAAATATTAGCCATATTTTAATTTGCCATTAAATACCACCATTTCAGTAGTGGTAAGTACATTTACAATGTTGTATGACAGATTTCAAGAAACATGTTTTAATTGCTATTTCTGAGTTAACAGGGGTTCCTTATATATTCCAGATAATAACCACCATCAGATCTGTAATCAGCAAGTATTTTCTCCAATGTTGTAGGCTACCTGTTGTGCAATTTTTTTTTTTTTTTGGTATGTAGATGTCTAGTTTTTCTCAACACCATTTATTGAAAAGATTGGCTTTTTCTCTAGTGTATCATCTTGACAATCAGGTTTATTTCTTGCCTTTCCATTCTATCCTGTATCTATATTTATGCCAGTCTGAAATTGATTTGATTATTGCAGTTATGTGATATGTTTTGAAATCTGGAAGTGAGAGACCTCACATTTTGTTTTTCTTTCTAAAGATTGTTTTGACAATCAGAAACCTTTGAGATCCCATAAAAATCTTAGGATTTTGATTTACTATTCTTGCAAAAAAAAAGTCCTTGCAATTTTGATAGAAATTCCATTGAACCTATAGATTTTTGTGGGTAATAGTGATAATATGAACTTAACATTAAATCTTGTAGTTGATGAATATGGAACATCTGCTAAATTGTTTGTATGATTATTGATATTCTTTAGCAAAGATTTATATTTTCAGTATGTAAATCTTTTGTGTCCTTGGTTAAGTTTTATTCCTAGGAATTGTATTCTTTTTGATGTCAGTGTTCCCCTAATTTCTTTTTCAAATTGGTCATCATTAATGTATAAAATGCAACTGAGTTTTGTGTGCTGACTTTGTATTTTGAAACTTTCTAAAATTGGTTTTGGGGGAGCATCTTTAGGATTTTCTAAATATAAGATCATGTCATCTGTAAAGAGAAATATTTTTTTCTTGTCTTAATTGTTCTTGCTTGTATTAATTGAATAGATTTGGTCAGAGTGGATATCCTTTTTCCTGATAGAGAGAAAAAGCTTCCAGTCTTTCACTACTGCCTATGATGTATCTTGTGGGCTTTTTATATATGGCTTTTATTATGATGAGATTGTTTTTTTCTGTTTCTAACTTATTGAGAGTTATGATCATAAAGATGACTGAATTTTGTCAAGTGCTTTTTCTGCATCTATTGAGATGATCATGTGGTTTTGTCTTTCATTCTGTTAATGTGGTGTATTATATTTGTTATTACATTGAGTTGTTTCTGCATCACAAGTATTAATCCCACTTGGCCATGGAGAATTACTCCTTCAATGTGCTATTGAATTTGGTTTGCTAGATTGTTTTGTATGATTTTGCATCAATATCCATCAAGGATGTTAGTCTGTAGTTTTTCCTTTTCTGTGTCTTTATGTGATTTTCTTATCAGGATAAACCTGTCCTCATAGAAGTTCAGTACTGTTCTCTCCTCTTCTATTACTTAGAAAAGTTTGAGTGAGGCTGTTAATTCTTCCTTAAATGGTAGAATTCTGCATTGAAGCTATATGAAAACGTCTGGACTTTTCTTAAAGTGTTTTGATTACAGATTCAGTTTCCTTAGTACATATAGACATGTTAACATTTCTTTTTTTGTCATGATTCAGTCTTGGTAGGTTATATGTTTTAAAATTTTACATTTCTTCTAATTTATCCAATATTTGGACATATTTATTTATACTATTCTGTTTTAATATCTTTTATTTCTATGATACCGGTTGTGATCTTGCCTTTTTCATTTTTAATTTTAGTTGTCTTTCTTATTCTAGGCATGCCAATTTTGTTGATCTTTAAAAGAAAATTCTTGGCTTCATTTACTTTTTCTGTTGTATAAACATTATAGAAAATCACACATAGTTTCCCCCATATTAACAAGCCCCTCCCCCCATATTATTCACAATTCTAGATAGCAACTAAACTTCAAAAACTATAGAGGGTTTAGGGCAGGGGAAATTCATGAATAAATTTAGTAACCAAAGCATAAAGCAGAGTATGATTCACTATCCAATCAGTAAGTCAGTAGTTGTCTGTTGGGTCCTCTTGGAAACTTGGGAAGCCACTGATACCTTTTAAGGTGGCTCATAAGGTCAAAGCTTTTTTCAGTTATACTAAACTCTTAGTTGCCTCTTTGCCTTCATTCTCTCATAAGTGTACTGTGTGATTTTCCAACGGCTGTTTTAAATGAGATGTTGTAACAAATTGAATGCAGAAGCAGATAGGAGAACCCAGCAATCCTATATTAAACCAGTAATTCAAAAGATTTATAAAGATATAAAAATAAAATCATTATTTCCACCACATTTTTAACGAAAGTATATGTTTCATAAAATATATTGAGCCAGCATATTGGTGTCATTTAAATAAAGTAATATATATATATATATATATATATATATATATATATATATATATTTAAGCTTTATGTTTTAATTTCTAGTAAATTTTGATGATATAACCCAAATAAACAAAAACTTTTTGGGTCCTCAATAATTTTAAGTGTATAAAGGAATCCAGAGACAAAATAAGTTGAAAAGCACTATATTAAGAGATTCTTTTTACAAATCTCTTTTGTCTCATTCCATCTCTACTTTTATCAGCATGGAGAAATAATACCACATTAGGTTATTAGGTAGAAATAAGATAAATGATCTCTCAGTATAGTGCTCAAGAGAATATAGCTATTGCTATTATTTTGCTTTAGCAGAATCATGGCTTAGCATAAGAAATCATTATTTTTAAGTTATATTTATAAACATACAATGTATAGTCTAACTAGAAACAGACTAAGGTGATATTTTGCCAAATATACTCTTTTTAAATCAAAATATCAGCTTATATTTTGGATATTTTTTTTTGCTTTAAGCAAGTTTAGTTAAGTAAATATAGCCTTAAATTGCAAATGCATCAACAATTCAACATGAATATAAAATACTGATTTCATTTAGAGTCAAAGAAAAACATCACATTTGAATTTGAAGGAAAAGGATCTCAAAATGTCTTTGCCTGTTTTTAGGTATTTTAAAAAATTCTGTATTTTTATTTTATTGAACACAGTGAAGAAGGGCATGTTATATCATGTAAACAGATAAGTGTGCATGAGAACTATTGACAAGACCTCTGAGGAGAGTTGGTGGTTAAAAAATCATAGTATGGTAGACTGTTTAACAAATCACTTCCAGAGTCCAAGTTGCCTAGCAGTGGTTATTTGAAGTCATCTGTAAATATTTGACTGGATTTTATTTTTTGCATCTAGAGGGAAACTGGAGAAAAATGATATTTAAACATAGTCCCTTGAAACACTGAAAAATGTTGTAAAGGAATAAGACTGAAGTTTGTTTTCTTCTCTAGCTCTCACAACCCATTCACTCTAGCACCAAAAGTAGGCCTTCTGAAAGAATAAAAAAAAAATTGTAAAATTGCCTGTCTCCTATATATATATATATATATATATATATATATATATATATATATATATATATATATATATATATGTGGTTTAGTAGTTTAGTAGTGATGTAGAATTGCTAAATATGCTAGTACATGTCAGTGAGGTCAAGTTTATGATAGTATTATTTGACAAACTGATGTCATATAAAATTATAAGGTCAGTAAATTCACTTGATATTGCACAAGAAAGTAAACTTAAATTGGTATAGGGAATAGTACAACAGATACTAAATAACATGAAAGTGTATGGAGAACAGGAGAGTTTTAACACCATCTGAAAGAAGATTGGCGATCAAGGTAATTCTAAAGTTCCATCAATAAAAAAATGAAGAAAATGCATTCATGTATAATAATAATAATAATAATAATAATAATAATATATAATGACAGTACATCTAGTATTATATAAGGTAAATAGTGATTAAAATTAATGGAATATTCAAACTGAAACAGAATATTTTGCAGAATTCTTTGTAAGATGACCTTTGGCAATACAGAAATTAATTGCATCCATAAAGAGAGAATGTATTAACAAAAGGGATCAGTTTGCTAAAAATATAAAAGAGTAACACAAAGCAACACAAAAAGTATTGACTGAACTCATTAAAGTACTATTCAAGGAAGAAATATTTTTACTGAGATAAGAATAAATTTTTACTGAGATAACATTAGGTTTATATTATTATTTAAGTTTGAGAAGTACAGGGAAGAAGTTTTGACCAATACATTTTGAGTGGTAGAATGCTAAGTCAAAACTGTTTTATCCCTCCTAAATTCGTTAGGTGGTTGTTTAAATGTGAGTAGATTAAGCATTAAAATTTTTTGAAATTATTTTCTTTTTTTCCTTACTTACTAAACAATTTTTTTGAGAATGGATGGTATCCAGCGTAACTTTGTCCACCTAAGAACTGTTAAGGCAGTTAAAAGCTTCTCTAACCCAGAACTCCTGACTAGGGCCAATAACTACTAATATTTTCTTCTAAATGCTTCCATACATCTTCTATATCTTCATGTATCAGAGATTATTTAATAATTTAATTATTAATGCTTCATGATGTGTTTCTAACAATCATTCTGGCTTCCCATTGATAAGCATCAAGTTATTTCAGATTTGTTTCAGCTAGGATTCTCATTTAAAAAAAAATAAACTGTCTTATATGTCTTAATAACTCATCTCAAAAACATTCATATATGGTTGCCCCTAAAACATGGATCTCTTTTCAGTAATATTACTAGATACTTCTGAATTTTTAATTTGAAGAAAAATCTTGAGTCAAGATCAGGTTACCAAAGCAATACCATTGTGGAAGTTCAGGCTAAATTTTACATACCACAGAGAGGTTGGGCCTGTAAGTGTGGAATGTCTCAAGGGTGTGAATGGGTTAAATATATTGGCATTTAAAATGATCGCTCATCGCAGTTATTCATTTTATCAGTAATATAACTGTTATAGAAGCTAATATTTATGTATGAACTGGTACTAATGGAATGATAAGTTTCCCATCCGTGACTCTCAAATATACCCCCTTAGATGTTGACAACTCTAAGTAGGTGCCTGGGGACTGACTCTCTCCTAACATGTCAGAACCCAGGATCCCAGGGACTGCGAATTAAATAGACCTTGTTAGACACCAAAATGTTGTTCACATTAAACTAACCAAATAATTTGTGTTACTAAATCGATGATGTAGTCTAAGTGTTCTTTTCACATTATTTCTAATCTGTGTATGGTAATAAGAGACACAATCGGGTGAGGACTATTGTTAGATAATGTCCAAGTCAGATAAACCTATGTCTGTGTGCTTGTGAAGGTACAATGACAAGCATTTCTAACAAATGTTCATGTCTATTGGTAAAATAGATCGTCCGTTTTTGATTGGTTTCAAAATCTAAATTCCCTGGTAAATTTTCCAGCTTGCACTAAACTCCATGCTTGGAGGGATAATAGTGACCCTGCACCTGTCAGTGAGGCTGCAGATGGCGCACGTAACACACACGATTGCCTTCAAAACAGGAAGGAGGAGGAGATGAAGGAACAGATTGCTGTGTGAAATGAACACACACTTCCAAAAGGCTAATTATTTGTTCCCTAAAACTATTTCCAGTGCGTTGCATCCTTAAACACCGAGGCTCATTTCTGTGCATCATTAAAATGCTGAAGAAAATTTACAACAGCAAAAACAACATATAAATTTATTGCGGTGTCATTCACCAAAATGTATATTTTCTATATTTTTGGATTTATTTGACATGGTGGTGGAGAAATGTAGATTGTGGATTAAACTTTCTTACTTGAATTATGAATAAGGTAAATGAGTACATATTGCATAATGCATCTCGCTTCTTTTAGGAAATGGAAAATATAGCACTAATTTTAATGTAATTCTACCAGACAATCAAATAACATGATTATTGATTTATTCCAATAATATTGTAAAAGGAAACGGTTACCAAAAAACATAATATGTGTAGAACTTTCTTTTTAAAAAATGGAAAATTAATAATGTGACTGTTGACATAAATATATTTGACAAATAATTGCATAGCAGTGATTACATATAGTTACATATAATACACAATACTTAGATATATTGCTGGATAATGCTATACCATTAGTTTTGTGATATACTTTTCAGCACAAATTAAGTTTATAGGTCATTTTACATCAAATCATTTTATGTCAAAAAGAACAAAATTCATGTAGTGCATGATTCAGCTGTGATAAGAAGTTTTTTTAAAAATCAATATATTTATTTATGCTAAAACTAATATAATACTTAGTAAGACTGGTTTCCCAGTGCAGGTACACTTATTTACACAGTGTATGTATTTTAGCACGATAAATGAATTCAATGTCTAATTGATTTTCCAATCCCATTGTTCATCTCTTCAGATCTGAGAACAGCAGAGCTATGGATTTCCAAGCTGTTCCTGGAACATCATTTGCACTCTTATATAGAAACTCATATATTTTTTATGCTGATATCATCCTTAATTGCTTCATCACTTACTTCCCAGATGACCTGAGTTCTGACTAGTAGATTTCCTTGCCAAAATTCTTTTCTGGTAACATTTAAGGATAGTTAAATGCTTATGGAAATGATGCATCTAATATTTTAATGCTGGAGGTGATGACCTGCCACTCTTAGCAAAATCCTTTACTGGCCACTCATTTTTAGGACTGCTACACCACAAGACCCAGAACCATTTCCCACCTGAAACCATATACAATAACTCCTTTTGTTGTTCCTCTTTCCTCTCATGCTCTACATTGCCTCTCCCTTTAGTTGCCGTGGTTGAGGAAATTCATGTATATATGCTGATTTGAACCATGACAGATGCATGCTTTGACTACATTGCCACCCTCTGTAGCTCCCCAGGCATCTGTGTGCTTGTTTTCATTCACGTCCTCTTTCTGTCCCATTCCCTATCACTCTCTTCCTCCTTGCCCCTCTTTTGTGGTTCTCACAAGGAAGAACCTACTTTACCCTTATGCCATTGAGAAAATTACTCCCATTCAGCATTTTGCTTCCAAACCTAAAAAGTATCTGCATCCACTTTTTTTTCCCCCAAAGTATATTTAATTGACTCCCAGGGTGAGCACTCTCTTACTCCAGTCAAGGTCACGCATTCCATCTGTAACAATGACACCATTCTTCCTTGTACTCTTATTTCATGAGTGGTCACCATTCTCTGGCTTTTTCAATCTCTTCACTTGCCTTTGCCATGGTAGCAAAATATGCTGAGGTTTCTAAAAGCTGAAATATAGTTCTTAAACTTTGATCTTGTGACGCTGCCATGTCATCTTTCTCTTCTCCAAAGTTCCTGAAAGACCTGTCTAACTTTTCACTTTCCGCTTATTCTCAATTTAATGTTCCAGCCCATTAGGTTGTGCCTCTTGCTTTCATTCTCTGACTGGTAATGTGACCCCTGATGTCACTCAGGGTATTCTCATTTCCAAAGCATGTGCTATTTAAAAATATATTTATCCTTGTGAACCTCCCTATGATGTTTGACACTGTTGAACATAGCTGTCTTCATATTTCATGTCGTTAGTACACATCTGTTATGAAATAGCAGATAAAAATTCTATGTATAGGACTATATCTCCCATTTATATGAATTATTAAAATGTCTACATAACATTAAGTACAACAGATTCATGGTACAAAGAGTAACTTGCAATGTAATATTTTTTATTTGGGACTTCATTGAGAATGCGGGTCCATGTTACTAAATATTATTTTAGAACATATAATATAGCCAGTATATATTTCTAAATTTATTAATTAGTTCTCAGACTGATTGATATTGAGACAGTATCCACATTCAATACTTTTAATAATATAGCAAATTTATTTTACTTGGCACTTTTAACATTTCAGCTAATAATCCCTTAGGGTAAACAATTGAATTTACCTTCACACCATTCAAATATGGAATTTCTAGGATGAAATGGGAACTATATTAGGTGTTTTGTTGTATATTTATTTAAACTTCAAAACAGTTATCATAATTTATAGAAATGCTAGGTCCAATAAGTCTTTGTTTCCACAAATAAATGAATGTGTGTGTATTTATACACACACACAGTATGCATATATATATGCATATATATATACACATATACATATTCAATTTGATTGGGAAAAAGATCACCTTATTAAATTTGTTTCTATTTTTATTATGAAAAGATGCATTTTTTTGTGTATTGCTTGCTTCAAGAATTTTGATGTTTGTGTCTTGCCAAATTCAAACAATGAATAGGTGATTTGACAATTGTACAGACATTATCCTCTCCAGTTCCATTGTCTCAAATGGCAAGAGTTATTTTTTTCATTAGCCAAGTAGTATTCCATTGTGTATATTAGTATATCTTCCTAATCTACTCATCTTTTTCTGGGCTCTCAGGTTGTTTCTCCAACTTGGACATTATAAATAATGCTGCATCTATCCCTTCAAATTTGTGTTTTTTGCATTCTTCAGATAGCTGGAGAGTTCTAGTTTATCCTTGTCCTTGCCAATCCTTGTTATTTCCTTTTTATTATAGTTTCTGAGTAGGTGTAAATTGATATTTCATTCCGGTAATATAATAAATGTATATTTAATGTTGTATCTCCATATTTCAGAACTGTCATCATATAATTGCTATTTAAAATAGATTAATTGAGATCACTGTAGGTTAACTACATATAGAGAATATAAGAAGTGTAAGGATTGAACTAAGAGACAATTCAAATTAAAGAGGGAGTTGGGAAGGATCAGTAGAAGAATATAGGAAGAAAAACATGTGTTTGGTGTTGAGATGCATATGTATCCCCCCTGAAAATTTATACCCTAAAAACCTTACTCCCAGTGTGACTGTATTTGGAGATGAGATATTTAAGTAGATGGAGATAATTTGGGTTAACTAAGGTCATGGGACCGTAGTTCAAAAAAGCAAATGTACTTACAAGAAAATGAAGAGATACTCTTCTTTGCTTGCATACAGCAGAGGGAAAACCTTAGGAGAATATAGCAAAAAGGTCTGCAAGTCCGGAAGAGAGACCTCATCTGAAACCAACTTTGATATCACCTGGATCTTGGCTTTTTTACCTCCACAACTGAGAAAGTAAGTTTTTTCTTTTTTTTAAGCTACCTGGATTGTAGTACTTTGTTATGAAAAGATTAATGTAGCACCCAAATAATTAAATTTTGTAGAGCACTGAAGCCTAGTCTGGAAAGGAACAAAGGGTAATTATGTCTCATGATGCCAAATTGTTAAGTAACATGAGAGTTGAGAACTCATCATCGTATTTAGTAGCATGGGTCTCATCAATGCTCTTGAGTGGTGTTAAGTTCATGCCTTACTGGAGTGAGTTAAAAAGAACATGGAAAGCAAAGAATAGGACACAGAAACTCTATGCTGAAAAAGCTAGTTTATTATATTTGCAAACATCATCAGAAAAAAAATTCACATTTTCACAAACATGCTTCAATGATGATGAAATTATAATTATATTTCCTATAAAACATCAAAAATTTACTGTTTAATCGTTTATTCAAATTTTGCAAAACACTAAAAATTTAAACCAATGCAAATCTAGCATGTTCAATATGTGCCCTGTTATATAGAGGAATGCGAAAGATTTACTTCCATTTTCCAATTACATACTCAATGATAGGTTTTCCTCATTGAGTTTAAATGGTAAAATTGACACTTATAGTACATAAGTCATGAGTAATGGTATACGAAAACAGTCCAGAATGTAGACATAAAGTAGTAATGTCTTTGCTTCTTTGTGTCTTCTTACTAATCATAATCATAGACTTAATAATCATAGACTATATAAAGGCTTGGGCATACCAAGTGGCAAGTATCTCTATGTACAAATTGCCTTGTTAGGCATATAGGAATCCAATCCTAGTTGCTGTTCTAACTTTTAATTTGGCATAGTTGGGCCTGTGAAATAATATGACACTAAAGCCTTCTTGAAAGCAGGACATATGACTACCCTTATTTTATTTTTTTGAGCATCTCACCATTCCTTGTATTTCCTAAGTGTTCAATTGTTAAACAATTGAGAGGGAACATGTCACATACTTTTAATGCCTACAGTTAGAAAGCCTTCTCTGAAAACTGGAGATACATGACAGTGGTAGTGAGAGACCTGAGTCTTGCAAAGGACAGTTGGTACCACTGTAACAAATGTGACCATGCCATGCAAGAAACTGAGCAGCCAGGAGCTAACATAGATTTTAGGTGGAAGATCTCTGGCCAAGTCAATGAAAGGTTGGGGTTGCTCAGACAATTGTTTGCCAGTGGTGCTTGCTTTTCTCAATTCCCATAGCTCCCTTGGGAATCTCTGAAGGTGTGCAGCAGCAGTCAGAATCACAGGAATAAATTTTCCTATTGCACTGATAGATCTAATTTTTTTTTCTTTTCTCCTTCTTTCTTTTTCCATTCCTTCCTACCATACTTTCTTTTTTAAATGACCCCCATACGCAGAGGAAAAAGGAAATATTCCTACCCATCTCACACCTGCTGTTTCCACCTTTTGACAAACAAAAATAAAATTAATCATGCTATAACTATTTTAATTCTAATTTGGTAAATTTCATAATTGCTATTAAATATTTTCTCACGTATTCAATTATTGTTCAAATATTGGCATATGTAATCAATTTTCAGATTTCAAGTGCTCTGTAACTAATTTGATATTTACTAAAGATAGAGATGAGGATGGCAGAGATAAAGATTGTATATAGAGACAATCACTTCTAATTTTGTAGTTGAACATTAGTTATTGCCTAAAGATTACATAACTACCAAATGAATTTTTTATATATTATTGAAAGTGATGGTGTTTTGAAACAATGATTTGGAGGTGGTGGTGCCAAACATTAATTACTTCTTGTCCTTGGACATCATCCAAGAGCAACAAGAAGAGCTAGAAATAAAAAGGCAAACTCCATTTTTATTTAATTTTTATTTTTGTTGGCTCTATGAGGCCACTAACCCTTAATCCATAAAATAAGTGAAAAGCATGCCAGATCATGTGCAGTTCAGGCAGTTTTGAAAGTGAGAAATAGCTCAGTGCTCAAGCTCAGAGAGAATTAAGAAAACTGTGAAGAGTCTACTCTGTGTTGTGAAAACTCAGTAAGAGCAGGAACTGAAAATCTAGGCTGTGATAGAAATGTTTCCATATCTAGCTGGGTTTCAAGAAGATAATGGGGCAGGAGTAAATGTGTATTTAATCATGTCTACATGTTATATCATGGAAAAAATCTTAAATGGGCATGCACAATGATCTGGTAAATAAACAATGATAGCCATGCTCATGCAGTAGAATTCAAAAAAATAATAAAAAATAGGTTTGGAATTATTTTCATAATGTATCATTAAGTACGAAAGAGCAAGATTCAGAAAAAAAGATTCCTAGCATGTATTTGTCTACAAACGTAAAAAAATAAACCTCTGATATTTAAGAAAATAAACAAAATAGCAATGTTCAATTATTGAACTAAAAATAATTTAGCTGAGTTAGAAAAAGGAATAGGGGGGAATGGTAAGTAACTTGAGTTAAAATGTTCTCCATTTTGGAATAAACTGAGACAACAAAAACTAAGTTACTTAGAAGGCATACTTGAGAATGTGGTGGAAATACAAACACACACACACACATACACACACAAATGAAAGCATAAAGAATTAAAATTAATAGACCAAAGACTGAGTTTTAATGTAGGGAACTCCAGCAGTAAAAACTGCTCACAGCACAGGGTCCTGGAAGGGCTGAGCCGCACAAGACTAACTCCTGTTGCCAAGATAACACACCTGCGGGCTAGGGAGGGTCCAGCTTTTGGACTGAGCTTACCAGACTGATTTTTAATGCTGGGAACACCAGTGGAGAAGCTGCTTACAGCACAGGGACCTGGAAGTGCTGGCGCCACTACACAACACTGACACATATTAGGTAACAAAGGACACTGACTACTCAAGTCTGTCAAGACACCCCAACCAAAAGGGTTAATACAACAAACCCTAGACACACCACTAAATAAAGCCATATGCTCAGGGGCACTGAAAAAAATTTACAACCCATCAATATAAAAGAGGAGAAAGAATGAAAAAAGAAGATGGACAATACAATAGAAACCACATATATTCACCACATTCACTGACTGGAAAGGAACTTGTCCACAAAATAGCCAATGGAAACAAGATATATCCACCACAGCAGCAAAATCACAGAGGCAAAAATAACCACAGCTTGGTCGGCTTCACCATGCCATTTAATTATAGAAAAGCAGTGAGTCAATATGTAGAGCAAGCCTGAAGGGAAACACAGGAAGGAGGAAGAATACAAATACTCAAGCAAGCCCTAAGAAGAATGAATCACCACCAAATGATAAACAATCTGCAGAAACCAACATGAAGGAAACGGAAGAAATGCTATCTATGTCAGATAAAGAATTCAGAATCTATTTATTAAAAGCATTAAAAGAGCCAAAGGAAGATGAGAAAAAAGGGAAAGCAAGAGGTCAGAAACTTTCAATGAGCTAAGAAAATAAGTAGAAAAATATAAAACGAATGCAGCAAAATGAGCAATATCATTTACCAACAGAAGAATGAGATTGAAACCCTAAATAAGAAGCTGAACAAGATACAGTTTCTAAGAGGAGCAAAAGAAGAGCTCAAAAATCTTTCAAAAAAGCCAGGAAAACAGATTAGAAGAAATATAAGAACAAATGAGCACACTAGAGGACACAGAAGTAGAGAGGACAAAGAAAGAAAAAGAGAGAAAAACAAAGTAAGAAGAGAGAAGAATTAAATCCGAGATCTGTCAGATACCATAAAGAAAAAAAAATATGAGTAATTGGAATCCCAGACGGAGAAACACACAGGATCCAAACGGCTTTTCAATGAAATAATGGAGAATTTCCCAAATCTGAAGAAAGAAATGAAAATAGACATACAGAAAGCAAAAAGGACACCAAACTACTTTAATGAAAGAAAAAACACATCATAGTAAAATTCTCAAGAGCCAAAGATAAATAAAAAATATATGAGATTAATAAGAGATAGAAAACAGATAATCTACAAAGGAAAACCCATTGAACTGACTTCAGATTTCTCAGAAGAGACACTCCAAGCAAGTGGGGCCACATCTTCAAAATTGGGGCCACATCTTCAAAAATGGGGCCACATCTTCAAAACACTCTAAGACCAAAAAGTGCCAACCAAGAATACTCTACCCAGAAAAACTGTCCTTTCTTTATGAAGGGAAAATTAGAACCTTCTCAGAAACAAAGCCTCCAGAAATTTGCTACCATCAAACCCCCACTCTAAGAACTCCTGCAAGAAGCCCTAATACCAAAACCCACAGAAGAATAAAAAAGAACAAATAATTAAATGAGGAGGAGGAAACGAAAACAGAACCCCAAATAACTACCAGGAACCCAATGTTAGAACCTCAAACATCAATAATTACTCTAAATGTCAGTGGGCTAAACTCATCAGTCAAAAGACACAGAGTTGCAGATTGGATTAAAAGACAGAACCCAACATTTTACTGCTTCAAAGAAACATATCTAATCCTAAAAGATAAGCACAGATTGAAGGTAAAAGGATGGAAAACAATTTTATAAGCAAATGGGTCCCCCAAAAAGGCAGGGGTTGCCATTCTTATAGTGGACAAAGCAGATTTCAAAATAAAAAAAATAAGTAATAAAGGGTAAGGAAGGTCACTACCTAATGTTTCAAGGGTCAATCCACCCAAATGATCAACATATACTCACCAAATGAGAGTGCACCAAGGTTCTTAAGACAGCTACTAAGAGAACTGAAAACAAATATTGGTGAAAATACATCTATAGTAGGAGACTTTAACACCCCATTCTCAACAAAGTACAGACCAAAAAAACAAAAGCTACACAAGGACACAAAATCCTTAAAAGAAGACCTAGACAAAATAAACCTAATAGATACCTACAGGACAATACACCCACAAGGAGAAGAATACACCTTCTCAGATGAACAGGGATCATTCTCTAAAATTGACCACATACTAGGCCACAAGGCAAACTTGAATAAATACATAAAGATTAAAATAATAACAACTTTCTTCTCATATCATAAAGGTATCAAAGTAGAAATCAACAATGAAGAGCATCTAACACGTGGAGACTGAACATCATGCTAGTAAATGAAGAATGGGTAATGGAAGAAATTAGAACTTACTTCAAAACAAATGACAAAGAAGACACAGCATTCCAAAATGTCTGGGATGCAGCAAAAGCATATCTAAGAGGAAGGTTCATAGCAATACAGGTCCATATCAAAAACCAAGAAACTAACCAAAAAAACAACCTAATCTAACAACTTGAAAAATTAGAAAAATAGCAGCAAAAAATTCAAAACCCAGAAGAAGACAAGAAATAATGAAAATAAAAGAAATAAATAACCTAGAAATGAAAAAGACTATCCAGGAGATCAACAAAACCAAAAGCTAGTTCTTTGCAAAAAATAAATGAAATTGATAAGCCCCTTGCAAAGCTCACAAAGGAAAGAAGAGAGAAAATGCATATAAACATGATCACGAAAGAGAGAAATTACAACAGATACAAAAGAAATCCAAAGGATAATAAGAGATGACCATGAACAACTATATGGAAATAAATACAACAACCTGGATGAGATGGACAGATTCTTAGAAAGACACAACTACCCAAAATTGAGCAAAGAAGATATAGAGAACATAAACATACCAATTACAAGCAGCGGAATAGAAGCAGTCATCAAAACTCTACCTAAAAACAAGAGCCCAGGATCAGATGGCTTCATTAATGAATTCAATCAGACATTCAAAGCAAAAATAACTCCTGCACTACTAAAACTTTTCCAAAAATTTGAAAAAGAAGGAAAACTGCAAACACATTCTGTGTAGCAAACATCACACTCATACCAAAACCAAATAAGGACAGCACCAAGAAAGAAAACTATAGACAAATTTCCATAATGAACATGGACGCAAAATTTTAAACAAAATCCTGGCAAATAGAATCCATCTATGTATAAAAAGCATCATTCACCATGACCAAGTGAGATTTATCTCAGGGGCACAAGGATGGTTCAGCATCAGAAACCAATTAACATAATCCACCACATCAAAAAAGAGAAAAACAAAAACCACATGATCATATCAATAGATGCAGAGAAAGCATTTGACAAAGTCCAGCATCCATTCATGATAAAAGCCTTTGAAAAATTGGGGATTAAAGGAACATACCTCAACATAATAAAAGCCTATGGCAAACATCATCCTAAATGGGAAAAACTAAAATCATTCCAACTAAGATCTGGAACAAGGCAAGGATGCCCACTCTCCCCACTGCTTTTTAATATTGTACTGGAAGTTTTAGCTAGGGCAATAAGGCAAGAGAAAAAAAATAAAAGCAATGCAAATAGGAAAAGAGGAACTGAAGCTATATATGCAGATGACATGATTCTCTACATAGAGAACCAAAAAAAAAAAAAATCCACGGAAAAACTACTTAAAATAATAAA
>PVHY01001374.1:0-38100 GCA_004024945.1 Uropsilus gracilis | reverse complement strand
AACATCATCAAAATGGCCATCCTTCCAAAAGCAATCTACAGATTCAATGCATTCCCTATAAAAATTCCAATGACATTATTTAAAGAGATAAACAATTACAGAAGTTCATATGGAATAACAAAAGACCTTGAATATCAAAAAGCCTCCTGGCCAAAAAATGAGAGAATGGAGGCCCAACTATCTTAGACCTTGTTATACTACAAAGCCATAATAATTAAAACAGCATTGTACTGGTACAACAACAATCAGACCAATGGTACAAAATTGAGTGCTTAGAAATAAAACCACACATATATAGTCAACTAATCTTTGATAAAGGAGGGAAAAACTTACATTAGAACAAAGATAGCCTCTTCAATAAATTGTGCTGGGAAAATTGGACTAAAACCTGCAAAAAAATGGACCAAGGCAACATCCTCGCACCTTGTACAAAAACCAAGTAAAAATGGATAAAAGACTTAAATGTCAGATCTGAAACCATAACATACATAGAAAAAAACTTGGGTAAAATCCTCCAGGAAGTACAATTCAGAAATCCCTTTCTGGAAAAATCTGCAGATGTCAAAAAAAGTGAAGGAAAACATAAACAGATGGGACTACATCAAACTAAAAAGCTTCTGTACAGCAAAAGAGACGACAGAAAAAACTAAAAGAAGCCCAACCGAATGGGAAAAATTTTTTCCCTCTACAAGAGTGATAAGGGTTTGATAATGAAAATCCACAATACCTTGCACAACTAAACAAAAGCAAAACAAGAAACCCAATCAAAAAATGGGGAGATGAACTAAAAAGACACTTCTCCAAAGAGGAAATACAAATAGCCAACAGGCACAAGAAAAATTGTTCATTATCACTAACAATAAGGGAAATGGAAATCAAAACCACAATGTGATACCACCTTTACACCAGTAAGAATGACTCACATCCAAAAAATAGGCAACAAGTGCTGGTGAGGATGTGGAGAGAAGGGAACACTTTACACTGCTGGTGGGAATGTAAACGGTTCCAGCCTCTATGGAAAGCTGTGTGGAGGGCCCTCAAGTTAGTGAAAATGGAACTACCATACAACCCAGCAATTGCTCTCTTGGGAATCTACCCTATGGAGACCTCAATGTCAGTACAAAGGGACACCTGTGCTCAGATGTTTATTGCAGCACTATTTATTCTTTCAAGGACATGGAAACAACCGAATTGTCCCAAGAAAGATGAATGGATGAAAAAGATGTTTTATATATACACAATGGACTATTGCTCATCAATTAAAAATGACAAATTTGATGATTTTAGATAACATGGATATATTTAGAAGAAATCATATTAGCAGAAACAAGTCAAAAAGAAAAAGACAGAAACCAAATGGTTTCACTACTATATGGGACATGGGAAAGATAAAAAGCCTTGAAGAAAAGTCAAAACAAGCCAACAACCAAATTATAGGATACTACTTGGGGGTGGGTGCCTGGGACAGGGTGGAAATGGTCAGAGAGGGGGGTGAACCTCAGAGATCACAAAGATATGAAATTTATATATAAATAAATTATTTAATTTTTAAAAAGAATTAAAATTAATAGTTCCTAAGAATGAGAGTTTTATGTTTTGCCAGTTACATTTCTCCTCCCTGCTGAAGTCTAAAAGTCAATAATTCACATCACCTCTAGACACAAAATATCACGTTCATGTAGTTTGTTTTATGTTTAGTGTTAATTCCAACCTATTCCAAGTTCAGCAGTTAAAACATCTAGAAATTAAACAATGTTAACTCTTAAGTGCTTAATCTAAATATTTATCTTTATAAAATATCTGGAAGCTCTACCTCCTCTTGTACAGACTTGCTAATTCAGATCTTGTTGGTGGGAACCTATGAAACTTTTAATATAATTTTATTATCAACTTGAGAATATTTTTATACCTGTATAATATCAGGGGTACATTTTAACACAGATGTGTACATTCACTCACCATTTACCATAATTTCCATGCCAGTGACCTATCCTATTTCTTACCCCATCCATTCCTTCCTCCCCATTATCCCTGCCGTAATCAGTTTATTTTCAATAAAGTCTTAGATTTGTTTTTATTGTGCATTGCCAATATGCCATCTTTGGTTATTTGTAGTCCACAAATAAGTGAAACCATCTGGTAGATGTCTCTTTTACTTTCTGACTTATTTTACTTAGCATAATCATTTGTTTCCTTTTTCTTTCTTTTTGTTTTGTGGAGCTAACATTGGCTTGTAACATTTGATAGTAGAGGATCTCGCCTTTAAAGTAATGTTATCACATCACCAAAAGCATAATTATCTTAGATTCATCTGCTGTGTTCACAAAAGGTACTATTTCATCTTTCTTGATAGCTGAGTGGTATTCCATTGAGTATATTTTCCACAGTTCTGTGGTTTTTTGATCTGTTATGCTACTCAAAAGCAAAGATCGCTAAGAATTAAAAGCTTAAATTCGTTTTCAATGGGGTGTTTGAATGGTGATTTTTTGAAAATCTGAACCTTTCTCTAATTGGGTACAAAAGTACTCACTTTTTGAAGCTGAGGATATTTTTAGCAAGGTATGTGAGCATGACAAAAAAAAACAAAAAAACCCTGCTGTTTCCACTTTCTGACAAAAAATATAAAATCAAGTAAGCTATAAATATTTTAATTCTAATTTGGTGAATTTCATATTTGCTATTGATTATTTATTTATTTATTTATTTATTTTTAGTTTTGCCACATACTTTGTTGTAACATTTTCTTTGGTCAAATTACATTTGAAACTAGAGTTCTCATCTATCTTGTTTTTTTTCAACAAGGTAAATCTTTCCATTTTAAAACCATGATGGTTTGGGGGCAACTAAGATAGTGAGCTACCCTCTTCCAAATTTCTGTTAAATGCAGAGCAGTACATTTTTATTCTAGTTGTGACATGACTTTCAAAATACTTAATTTTCTATTTGAATATTGAATTGTTTACAGCATTTTAATTAAAAATTGCAAATTGCACAAAGATCTGTGGATGATGAAGTGAGATCACAGGCAGCTCAGAAGGGAAACGAAAATAAAGAACAAGAAAGATCTTGAGGCAGGATAAGAACTTAAAGGAGTACCTCAAACTGGAACAACCACCATGAAACCCATTCCTAATTCAGTCACGTTTTACTCAGTATTTGTATGGGGAGTTACTTTTCATCTACTTTGTGACCTCCTTTATCTCCTCCCCATTTCTCTGTACCATTCCCCTAGTAGAAATTATTATATCCTGTTGCACTCTTTACTCACCTCTAATATGAAGAAAACTGCAGCTTCTGAAATGTCTTTTTCATTTTACTGCCCTATCAACTTTTTGGAAACATTGTTTGAATACATAAGGTATTCTTTGTAACACCATCTTTGTCTCTATCACTTTTTAGTTTCTTTTGTGAATGTTGTTTAATTTGATATGATACTTGGGATAAGATTATTATTCAAAACTTCACTTACATCCAGAATACTGAATCTTTGGTGATTTACATAACTGGATTAGGGTGATAAAATATCAGATTTGACTTTCGGAAACTTTTAGATTTCAGTAATTTTGTAATACATTCAAAAACATGTGGCACAAATAGTTCTGTATACCTATATCTGAAATGCAAGGTGAGAATAAAAGATAAGATATTGATTCTTTTCTTTGTAAACAAAACCATAAAATATAGTGTTTTTTTGGTAAGTGCCAAAGGAAGATTTGAAGGATTACCTATAGTAAAATTATGTTATAATTTGCTCCATGTTTGACTTTAAATCTCTCCCTCTGACTCTTTGCTGCATGATGTGGCTGCCATTCTCCAAGTAAGAAGCCTAGGGTTAATGGTGAGGCACCTAATTTAGGCGTAGGAGGCATCCCTGACTAGGAAATAGGGTGGGGAAAGATACAGATAAAACAGAGTCAGCCAGTGGCAATCAGTATAGTGAATGTCAAGACACTATCACCTTCCCTCTAGCCTTGTAAATACATTTAATTAAGAACTCTGGGTAAAATTCTGAAGTTATTTTTCTAGATATATGTAATAACCCTAGAAATAAGATATCTAGTTCTGAAATGTTGAGAAGCATCCATCATGCAATTACCAACTCGTGAATTCTATCAGTAAATAATGCTCCTCATGCACACACAGTGTGTAATCATCTTTTCAACCAAAGATAATTAGACATTTGAGAAAAGCCTGTAAGGTGAAAGACAGTATCTAAATAAGCAAACAAACAAATCAAAACCACAATCAAGTAAAATTAGTGAAAACAAAAATGATACTGAGAATATAAAATAAGTTTATACTTCTTATAGTCACAATGTAATATTATAAATAAAAGAATACACTATATTCATGAAGTAAGACTATGTTATTAGATATTGAGTATTGATTAACTTGTATTAAAGAGAAATAGAAGAACTAAAAAGTAAAGTTGAGGCCACTATTTCCTAAAGCAAGGCAGTGTCTAAAAGAGAGGGGAGTTAACTGATTTAAAAAATGAATATCAAGACTTTAGTCCATATGATCCAACAACCAAATAAGAGGAGTCTTAGCCATGAGGGGTGAAAATAGAGAAAGGGTTATGTAACACAGAAATTTTTCAAAATAAACACTTTTATTTTCAAATAAATACCAGTTAGTGCCCCAAAACAATGAGGATAGTAATGAATAACATCCCCCTACATTATATTCATCATGTTATTCACAATGTTATAAATAAGACAGTGATGATTTCCTCAGTAAAGGTTCCAATTAAACTTACAAAAAGACATGAGGGATTCGCTTTGGATTGAGGGCGTTTAGATGTGGGCCTTTACTCTTACTACTCAAATTGTGTTCCATGAAAATCTGTCAATTCCTCCATAACTGAGAGTTTATTGGAAATGCAGTTTCCAAACCAGACGTATTGAAGTAAAATCTATAGTTTAGCAAGATTGCCAGGTGATTCATACACTCATTAAAATTGGGGAAGGACTACTCTATGTTATAGACTATTTAGATAATTTGTAGTTGCGTTCTTTTTTAAGCATCATACGTTCAATGAATCAAAATGGTTTTCTAGTACAAATGTTAAGGTAGCGTGAACCACCCCTCCAGTGCTTGTGCAAATCCATGGTGTAAGAATAAATACTAGATAATATTTTTTTTATATGGTGGTGGGAGAACTTTGGGAATATAACAGTGTAAATGTATATAAATGTAAAATGCAAATGAGTATATCAATAATTAAAAATAATAAAATAGCAAAAAACTCCTAAGTTTTCCATAAATTCTTTTCAAATTACCTTTCCTATCTTATCTGTCCCTAATTTCTTTTACAATAAATCTGCAACATTGCATTATCCTAATAGTTTTCAATATCCTATGTTTTTCTCCTATATATGTATAAACTGCATATAAATGACATATATAAATTAAATATGCATTTATATAAATTACATCATGTTCTACCCTTGTCACTGATGAAACTGTTATCTTGATTGCTTGCACTCATCATTTTTAATTTTATTTGTGACTATGTCCTTTTTAATTTTTTATTTTATTATTTTTAATAAAAGATTATTATTTTTAATTGATTGCACATATATATATATATACTACATCATTGTCTACACCAGTATTTTCTCATCACCTTATCACCCATGCACCTTTTGTTAAATATATTTATTTATTGTGGGAAGAAAACAAGTTACAGATAGGTATATATATATTACAATACCATAATTACAAAATTATAGACCATGCAAAATAATATATTATTTACTCTTATATGTGATTTAAAAGTCTCATACCACAGGAATGATAATCATCAAATCCAGTGTACTGATTATTATTTCTGTGAATGTATAACAGGGAATAAGATAGAAGAGATGTCCACAGAGAATGTCAACTATCTCTGTTATGGGTGATTTTTTTAAAATATAATTTATATATATATATATATTATATTATTGTGTACCTTGGGGTTTTCCCATTTCCCTAATACCTGTTAACCATCCTACTGTTTTGTTCCCTTGCCTCCCCTGCCTTCTCCCTCCTCCTCTCTCACTTCTTTGTTTAGCCCCATTGGTTGTTTCTAATTTTTCTTATTTGTTTTTTCCTATATCTGTCATATAAGTGAGGCCATCCTGTATTTCTCTTTTTCTTTTCTTTTTGGCTTATTTCTGCTAATATAAGCCCTTCTAGTTCCATCCATGTTGCTGCAAAGGACACATGTTTGTACTCCTTGAATTATACATAATATTCCATCGTTTATATACCACTTTTTTTCCCAGTCATTCATTGGTTTGGGGGCATTTGGGCTGTTTCCATATTTTGTCAATTGTAAACAGAGCTATAATAAATATGCACATACAGGTGTCCTTTTTAATTAGTGTTTTCATGTCCTCTGGGTAGAATCCCAGTAGTGGGATTGGTGGGTCGAATGGTAACCACTTCCAATTGTTTGAGGGTCCTCCACACAGTCTTCCTTGGTGGCTGGAGCAGTTTGCACTCCCACCAGCGGTGTAAGAGAAGTCCTTTTTCTCTACACCCAGGCCAACATTTTTTGTTGTCATTTTTTTTTGGTTTTTGTTTTTTTTGTGTGTGTGTTTTTTTTTTTTTTTTTATGGGCCATTCTTACTGGCATAAGATGGTATCTCAGTGTGATTTTAATTTGCATTTCTCTGATTATTAGTGATGTGGAGCATTCTTTTGGTGAAGTGCCTTTTTAGTTCTCCCCATTTTTTGATTGGGCATTTTGTTTTGTTTTTGTTGAGTTGTGTGAACTCTTTGTGGATCTTTATTATCAGACCTTTTAGATAATACTTTTAAGGGCGCTATTGTGTAGCAAGCATTATTCTAACTACTTGTTATCTGAACAATAAGTATCTAAGATGTTTTTAATATTCTTGACAGAATAATGAAAAACTCTTCTGTCACATCTGTCCATAACATTACTCTTTCGTATGTGGTAATTCACACATTTTAAAAGGTAGTACTTTTAACTTTATACTCATATAATTTCTAATAAGCTTGAGTTATGTTCTCTCACTAAGTATGTATATATACATATTCCTTGAGGGATTGCAATTTTGTCACCTTTAACACATTTTCTACAGTTGTTAATATATTTTTCAACACTGGTCAAAATTTTTTGTCTCAAGGATATAATTTTCACATTGTTTATAGGTTATTTTTGTTTGCCTTTCAAAGAAACGAAATTACTTAAATTACATTTAAATAATCAAATGCAAATAAAAATTGCTTTTGATTTTTCGGCTGCAAAGGTATTACATTTTTGTGCACCAACACTGGCCTCTGCATATGAATTGAGTGGTTTGTATCAGACCAAACTTTCTACTGAAGTTAAGTACACATTTGGATAGAAATTCAAAGTTGATATTTGAAGGCTTTGGAAATCAACAAAGTTCTGAGATGTTTGTGGTTTTTTCCTTTATGTCCACAGAGCTTGGTGAACACAATGCTGAATAAAGAACTGGTAACTCTTACCCACTCAACTGTTTTCCTGTGCCAAGAATAGGTCATAAACTTAACCCTAAGTCATAAGTAATGTAAAGAAAAAATTTTGAAAATATAATTTTTGCAGTGAGCACCAGATTCTGAAACCAGTCCCACTTTTCCAAAAAATGTAGCTACCTGTTTTCAAAGCAAACAGACAGACAAAACACAAATGACTGGGATTCTGCCAACAAGAGTGACTAAATGTTGGGAAGAGTCATAGTCTTTGCTTGGCACCTGACTTCCATGAATCCACCACTTGATAGTCAGAAGACTATAGAAGTGTTAGTAGGCAGACTTAAGGATACCCTGGGACCCCAATTTGCGCACTCTAAGGGGATTCTACCATCCATGATATAAAGGCAAAGCTTACTCTTAGTGTGAAAGATCCTTAATCGAATCAGTGTACATAGAGAAGAGAGAATAATAGTTTCCTGATGAAATACCCAAAGTGACCCATCTCCTTGTGGATAAATGCCCAACCAGACTGGATATTTTCAGAGTAGGGTCACTGACACCCAAAAACTTGACACAAGACATAGCACCTTCTGGTGGAGAGTGAAAGGGACCAGGCAAGTCTGGGACAAAAGGAGAAAAGTCAAAGTACAAATCAAGATATCAGTTGCCTTTGGCCATCTCCTTATGTGCCTCTCACGCATGTCTCCTCCAGCTGTGTCTACATGTCTCAGTTCCGTGTGTTTCCTCCAAGTCCTCCATGAGTGATGCAAGTCCAAAGTCAAGAAGTACACTTTCCTTCACATGTCTCTTTGCTCAGTGTGTCTCCCTTCCTGTGTTCCCATTCCTGTTGTATATCTGAATGCCTCTTACAGAAGCACAGTGAAATGCAAGGCACATTTTTGTGTAAGTTACAAGGATGACAAGCATACTTCATCTGGTACTTTTCATCAAATCCATAGTGCTTATAATTACACTATGACTTGATATAAGATTTAAATAATTGTAAAACAGAAAAATAGAAATATGGGTATTTATATCCTGGGTAAAATACAAAAGAGTATTTATATCCTGGGTAAAATATAAAAGAATCAACTGAAAAACCTTTACATATCATCACTATTACGATGATTAAGTTTTCTGTATAAAACTAACAAAATTATCAACTTTTCTATAGACCATAAGAATAATTTTAAGAAATTATGACAAAAAAGGTTACTAAAATATGAAAAAATATAATAAAATATAATGACTAAGAAGAATGTGATCTTTATGGAGTAAACAATGAAAGATTATTGAGGAACTAAAAGGAAGGTCTTAAAAGGAGAAAACTTTAGTTGTTAGAAAAATTAAATATCAAAAAGATTCAAGGTTTTATCAACATAATCATTAAATTTAAAATAATATAAATTCAGCAAAAGTGTTCCTTTGGCTGTTTTAGCTTATTTGGTTCATACAGTTGAGTAAATGTACATCACTAGACAAGATAATCTTTTAAGATAAATAAAGGTAGGGTTCTTTGTGATAAAAAGGGACTGTGCAGACATTTTATGTTAATATTTTAAAACAAGGAAATTATCCTGACTTATCAGGGCATGCCAAAATAATATATGCATCATTAAAGAGGAGGGTCAGAAATATGAGGCAGAAGAATAAGAAGGAAAAAAAGAAGTGTGAAAGGGACTTGAGCTGCCATATATAACTTTAAAAATGGAAAACATGTTGTTTCCATATCCTGGCTATTGCAAATAGTGCTGCAATAAATATAGGAGTATGTTTTCTTTAGAATAAGTGTTTTTATATCCTTTGGATAGATTCCCAGAAGTGGAACTGCTGCATCGAATTGTAGTTCCATTTTTTAATGGTTTGAGGGTCCTCCATACTGCTTTCCATAGTGGCTTGAGATGAATGGATCAAAGAGTTGTGGTACATTTACGCAGTGGAATATTATTCATCAATCAAAAAAGAAAAAAATAGTCATGTCATGTGCAGCAACATGGATGGACTTAGAAGGAATCATGCTCGTAGAAATAAACCAGAAAGATAAAGATAAAACCTGATGGTTTTAATTGTGGGATAGAGGGCAACACAAACAAAAGGCAAGGAAAAGTTAAAACTAACAGACAACAGAACTAGAGCATACAGCAAGGGAGGGGAAGGAAGGGTGAAATCGGGAGGGATAAGCACAAAGGATCAGGATGACAGTTCATGTGTGACATGGTGGCGGAAGAAGCTTAGGTATACAATGATATAAAATTAAGTACATATAATCAATAAAAGGAAAATAATGATGAAGAATGGGACCTTGAGCCGGGCATGGTGGCTCATGTCTGTAAGCTTCAGCCTATGAAGCGGCCGGGGCTAGGGATCACGGTTCGAGTCCCGCCTGGGGCCCGTAGCGAGACCTAGTTCCAAAAAAATAGCTGGGCGCGGTGGCACATGCCTGTAATCCCAGCTCCCTGGGAAGCTGAGGCTGGGGATTGCTTGAGTCTATGGTACCCCAGGCAACGAGAGCCTGCGGTTCCACGGGCAAAAATAGCGAAACCTAGTCTCAAAAAAAAAAAAAGAATGGGACCTTGAGCTAAGGGAAGCTGTACTCTCTGGTGGAAGCTAGAACAGTCTTAGCTGCCAGTCAACAAGAACATCAGTCTTACAATGCAAGGAACTGAATTCTGCCAACAACTCCAAAACATAGGGAAAGGATTCTCCCCAGAGTCTCCAAGAAGGAATGCAGCTTGGCTGACACATTTACTAACCCAGTGAGACTCACGTGTCAGACTTCTAAACTATAGAACTGTAAAGTAGTGCTTTCGTGTTGTGCTGTTACTAAATTGTTGGTCATCTGTTAAGGCAGTAATAAGGAACAAAAGCCAAAGGTAGTAGAGTGGCACTGGTGCAGAATAAGTAATAAATGGAGCACTAATGGAGTTCAGAGATTAATCCATGTAAATAATAAATGTATTGTGTGAGAAAAAAGTGACATCTCAAATTATGTGAAAGTACATAGAGAAAGGGTAGAGTGTAGGCCAGTTTCCTGTGGTAGAAAAATATAAATTTGATGCTTCTCTCAAACCCATTAAAAAATATATTCAAAATGAAACACCAGGGTTAATCATAGGTGAATATATTTATACCTTAGGTTACAAAAAAAATTTTTTAATCTCACATAAACACCAAAATCTGTTGAAGATATGATAAATGCAACTTTGTTAAAATTAGCCACAAACTTAAAAAAAGAAAACCTGAACATTTTTGAACACTACAATGGGAAAAGAATATATGCAAATATATAGTCTCTATTAGGGAGTTATTACAAAGCTAAAATTAAAAAAATAAAATCAATTGAATGGAAATATAGTAGAAAAGTAAGGACAGAAGAATTAAAGAAAGGGAAATTAAAGTTACAAATAAATATGTGAAGTGAAAATCATCCCTTTAATCACCACAGAAAGGCACATTTAAAGTAACAGTAATATTTTCTCAAACATTAGTTTGGCAGTCATTCCAAATTGGGGAAAAAAAAAAAAAAAAAATATATATATATATATATATATATATATATATATATATATATATACACATTGATAAGCTCTCCAGGCAAGGGGCATACTTCCATAATCTAGTTGTGTGTGTGTAGGTCCAAATAGTTTGAAATATAGTCATTATATTGATATATTAAAATAAAATTTTACAGTTGTATTTCTCAGGATACATGTTTTGGGGAAAACTGCACATAAACACGAAGAGAATTCTATCCATTGTTCATTTCAGTGTTGCTCATAATAAAAGCTGTTTACAGTTGATTAGGTCTTCCTTACATTCCCTTTTCCCTTAGTTTCCATGCTGCTGCTACTCTACCTGCTTGTCCTTCTTTCTTGTTGGGAGCTCTTTCTCACCAACTATTTTTACATCAGCTATTACCTTCAGTACAAATTGAATAGAGTGAACCATCTCTTCTCAGTCTTGGCAGAAATGCATTCAGTATTTCCTAATGATGTATAATGTTAGCTGTAGGTTTTTAGTAAATGTAGAACTTTTCTCTTCAATTATGTGTCTCTGTTTCCACACATAATTAACACGATTTTATCATATAGTACATCTCACATTATGAGTGAAATATTGAGATTTTTGGGTTCTGATCTTTTTGCTAGTATTCTTTTTGTAACTGAAAGGAAATTAAATCACTTGAATTCCACCTCTATAAATCCCACCTCCATGTCACATCCCTTTAATCCCTACTACCTTAATAGGGAGCAGCTAAAACTGTTCGGTTCAGTTTTTTTGGACTTTCCTCTTTTTATTATTTCTTCCTTTTTCCTATATTTTCCCCTTCAACATCCCATGTATGCCCTTGCATCCCCCGACCTCAGAGGTATCACAGTGTTTATTGATGTCTGTCCACTAGTTTTGTATTTTACATTACTGAACTATCTGTTATGTAAATGTCCAGTGTTTGTTTTTATTGTTCTGACGTCTCTTATGACACATAGTTTTCCCAAACTTCCTCCAGTTTGTTGAAAGTAACTGCATTTTATTTCCTTATGGCTGAATAGTATTCCATAGCATGAAGGCACCACACCTTGATTCAGTCATCATTGACGGATGTTTAGGCTGCTTCAGCGTTCAACCTATTGCAAATATACTGCTATGAACATTGTGGAACAGTGTGATTTTTGTCCTTGCTTTTGTTGTTTTGCACTGATGATTTCATATTTTCCAATATATGCCTGAGTGGGATTGCAAGGTTAGTTTTTTTTTTTTATTTTTTTAAGGTAAATCTATTTATTAAGGTAAATTCCATAGTGGTTGCACCAGGTTACATTCCCTTCAACAGCCCAATGTGGTTCCTCTTTCTCTGCATCCTCTCCAGTCCTTGTTACTGGACATCTTTTTCATGCGCCCCTTCTCACAGGTATGATATATCTCATTATTATTTTCACCTGCAGCTCTCTTATTAGGAGTGACGGTGAATTTTTTTGTAAGTCTATTGGCATTTTGTGTATCCACTTTGGTGACTTGTCTGTTCACTTCCACTGCTTATTTTTCTGGTTCTTTTTCCCAGATTGAGATGGTTTTCAGCAATTATTTCTTTAAATATATTTTCAATGACTTTTTTTTCTTCTGTGACCTTTGTGATACAGATATTATTTCTCTTTAAGTTTTCCCAAAGAACTCTTACACTTTTCATCTTTTAATAATCTTTTTTCCTGTATTGTTCTGTTTGTGTGTTCTCACCATTGTACTTTGGAACACATTAATTCCTTCACTGCTACTGCTTGTCTGCTGTTGAGGATATCACTTGTATTTTTTTTTTTTTTGCTGTTGTTACAATATTTTTTAGCTCCATTACTTGTATCTGTAGCTGCCTCATATTTTCTCTGTTTTATTCTGTTGCTATTTTAAATCTTCTGTTTTGTTTTGAATTCAGTAAGTATTGCTATAACTGTTGCCATGAACTCTTCAGTCACTTTCCACAGTTCTGCTGGATTGCTATTCTCCTCCGAGTTTTATTGCTATGGCATTTGTGATACGTTCTGTCTCTCCAGTTTTAGTTTTCATGGATTGTAATAGGGATAGACTTTCAGTTCTTGCCTTTGCATCTGTTCAACTATTTGGAGAACAGGTGCCAGCAAGTGTTAGCGAGGTTGGGGCAGTAAAGCACCAAAGAAGCCCTTCCAGTGAGCATTAGGGATTCAAGATTCTGTCTGTGTTGTGCAGACCAGAATTGTGTGATGGGAATTGACAGTGAACCCCTCCTCTAGGCCAACTTCTTAGTCTTATATATAGTCTCATGTCAGCTTCTACCTCTGGGCTATTCTGGAGCACTAGGGCAGTCTTCAATATGCATTGTAATTGATATGGCATCACGGGCCAGGAGTTATTTTCTCTTCTTTTTAGCATAGAACCTTATCCTGGGTGTTAACATGCACTTGCATTCTGGTTTAGTAGCAAGTTTAGAGTAGTATCCTCTTCTATGAGGAGATATAGCCGATCTGACTTGTCTCCACTGATACAGGTTCTAGCATTTCTCCATTGAGAGCCTCAGACTCAGGCTAGTAATCATAGCTGTGCACCCCTGTTCCTATCACTCTCAAAGTATGCACTGTTAGTGCTGGGTGCCAAACTCTGTGTGCTACTTTATCCAGTGCAGTGGTGGGCTTCAGGAGTCCCCCATGTTGGCATGTTCCTCTGATTCAGAATCTAGAGGGGGTTCTGCCCAGCAGCAACCTCTTCCATGTGTGGGTTGTACTACCCTAGTATCACCACAAACATAGCTCACTCAAGTTTTCCTACTCTTTTGCACCAGACCATTGTTCTTAGGGTACACTCTAGCAGTCTATTTTTCCTTCTGAGGGTTTTGACTTTGTTCTGGGACAATCTAGTTGTATGTATATGAAGGATGACAGTTCTGCTTCTTCACTCTGCTGCCACCTTTCCAGACACCACCTTCCATCTCTTTATGAGCCCCAACTCATGTCATGCTCAGGGAATATCCAAGAATATAGGCAGAATTCATTTGTGTTTCTGAGGACTCTACCTTTGTGGCTCCCTCCTTCCAGATCATTCCATTATTTTTCACCTTCGGGGCACACCGAAACTCTATGCCCCAGCTCCTAAAGCAGTAAAATGTCCATGTTCTCCTTTTCTAGCAACCTCACAAAAGTTGGGTATGCCCTCAGGCAGGAAGTCTTATTACCCAGGAATTTCACTTAAAAAGTTTTTTTTTTCCTCCAGCTTTGGTTTATTTTTTGTCCTTGTCTGGTGCTTTCAAGCAGTTTTCAAATAGTTTGTAATGATATTCTGCAACAAGGTGACTCCAAAAGAAGCTACTCAACCATAACCTGAAATAAAACTATAGTGACTAATATATTGATGTAGTTAAGATTTCCTTAAAATTTAGCATAATATATTGATTATTCCATTTTTATACAATATTTTCTTTTATCTGTTCAAGTCCTCTGCATCATCCACTACATCACCATGAATATTCTGAATGCATTTTCTTATCTGAACATATGGCTGAAAATTTATTTGAAACTGGAAACACATATCTGTATCAGTATCATTCATGTCATAGCTACATAATCATGTTATGCATGCTATATTTTCATTAAATAGTTTTCATTTGCTTCCAAAGCATGAATGTTTTCTAAGTGACCAATTACTGATTTTCATTCTACCTCTCAGAAGAGATGGGTGTACCAGAAAGAAAAATGATAGGTCTTAACATAAGTACCTCATTTATTTATTCTTCATTATATCAATTTTACTGTGGAAATCAGAGCAATATGTTATGAGTTTTGATATCAATAACGAAGATAATCTGTTTCAACCATCTCAGACTTTTTGATTCAATCTTCTTTTGAAAACCAGTTTTATTGAAAAAGAAGTAATCTACATGTTCTCTCTACATGTGTATTATAATGCAAATACTGAAATTCAAATTACTGGTTTCCTTCATGTGGTTTAATAATTATAACATTTTTATTTCCAGGTCAAATGCCATTGACTTCATCTCATGAGATTATGAAATGAATTAATTTAGAATGTATGCCAGAATGAAAGGAAGGATGGTAATGGACTGAGCTAAGTGAAGCTATAAAGATAAAACCATGCCAGAATGAAGAAGAGTTAAAATATGCAGAATTCCTTTCCATTTTGGATTTAATATTAGTTCAGCTCATTAGGTAGAGAATGGATTAGGCTAATCCCAACTGTAATTATACCTTCTATCATGCATATAAAGGTAAACGAGAGAGCAAGTCTGCCTTGACATAAAATTCAGGTTTGAGATAATCAGCACAACAGAATTAAGCTGTCACTGGATGACATTCATTATGCGGCACAAGCCTAAAGCAGATGGAACTAACTCATTGTTGGCTGTATACTAGATGCCAAGAAACAAATATATTTAGCTAGCTTCTCAGATTTTAGCAAAATACTTATATGGTAACTGTACTGACAAGCCTTTTAGATAATACATATCAGAGCTTGAAATTAGTATTGTCCTAACCCTGAGAGAAAGCAAGTAGAAATTAAATTGATCACACTATAGTACCATCTTCTTTAGCAAGGTACATTTGGGACTAAATCTTAGTTTTGGTCCTTTATTTATTGACTCTTCAGATTTTGTTCATATTTCTCAAGCCAGGCAGGATTAAAAGAAATAACTTCTAAGTTACTTTTTAGAAGAAGTAAACTCAAATTTAGATTTCAGTTGGCTCTTGTTGAACCACTAGGCCATTAAGGATATTAGATAGATCAAAAATAGTCCTCTCCACATGTTTCATTTCCCAGACACATCTCCTGCATTATTTCTCAACCACTGGTCACAGTTGAGTTGGATAGTTTTCTGGTACTCTATAATCATATTCTTTTGACTTATTTTAGTACCTACTTCAAAACCTCCACCAACATCATCATATTTCAGATATTATCTCAACCTGTTACAACTCAAAATTTCAGGGAAGTGTAAATAATATTCAGTCTGGATTAAACTGAAGTTGCATGTAAGAGAGTTTTAATGTTGTGTTGTTGAATCTGAATAAGGTCTAGATAGTAAATTTAGGAAAGAGAAGCACATATAGACTTGGCAGACTCAACTGATTGTTGTTCCTTGTAAGGGCAAGCATTTTTTGGAGTTAGGTACTGCAGGGACTAATCTTCAGAAAGTGAATTACTTGAAACTTGTATTGATGAACAATTGATGAATGATGAACAATTGTGTGTTGGTAATAATCAAGCTGGTGTGTGATCATAGAGTGGTTTACTGAGGAAAAGAAGCTCATGGAAGACTAAGAAGTGCAGAAAGTAAGAAACCAGCATTGTCAAAGAATGATCTACTTTGATTTTAAAGTTAATAATCATGAGAGGTTTTATTGAGAGTGGGAAGCATATGGTACATGAACGAACAGTTGTTTATGTGTGAATGAACAATGTACGTACATACTGATGTATTATTTCAGAGGGCTTAGTTCAAATACACTGTTGCTTCAATTTAGTCCTCACTGGTGCATTTATTAAATAAAAATAAATAAAAAAATACATAAATGTCATCACTACCTGATCTCAACCATATCCTGTTTTGTATTGTTTAAATGAGTACAAGCCTTCCCTTTCCTCCCTCAAGGTAATCATAATCATTGATTCTTCTTTACATCTCCCAAACCTCTGCAGTATAAAGAACACATTTGTGATGAGGAATTAAATGGAAAGAGAGTTAGCTTTGAAGATGTAACATTTGTTATCATCAACTTTTGACATTTGGTGACAAAAGCTGAAATTCACATATAAACAGTGGAATTGTTTTTAAAAACTATTAGTCAAGGTTTATTGACTTTTTACTCTGTGTCTGATGTTGTACAAACTGCTTTGCATGCACTGCATTACTTTCATTATTTTACCCTAACTTTAATATTTCATTTTTATAACTATTTAATGATTTTCAGTAAAACAAATGATGCAATCATCATCATAAACTGCTTTTAAAACATTCTAATCCTTCCAACAAAATCCCTCAGGCCCATTTAAAGTATCCTCATTACCACCCCAAGTCCCAAACAATCACTAATCTCGTTTGTTTCTGAAAATTTATCATTTCTGAACATTTCACATCAAATCTGTAGTCTCCGTTGAATTTTTCACACTGCATCATGTTTAAGTTCACCCACATTGTTGCATACACTGTTACTTCCTTCCCTTTAGAGTTCTATGGTATTCTATTGTATGGATCCTGCATATATTGTTTCCATTCAACAGTTGATGAACATTTAGCAAGTTCCCAGTTTGGCACCATTAAAGAAAGCGGAAATGAATGTCATTACACAAACTTTTGTGTAAACATATGCTTTCATTTAGCTTGAGTCAGTACTTAGAACAGAATTGCTGAGTGATTATGATAAGAAAACAAAATCTTTTCTTAATTCATTTTTAAAAAATTTCTTACATAGATAAGTGGTTGCTGGGAATCCTTCCCTCCCTCCCACCCCCCAACCCCTATCGTCTGTCCATTTACTCAGACTCCTCTCTCATTTGATGATTTATGTTCAGTCCATAGGTCTCTTTTCCTTTTTCTGTGGTTGTCTATTTGACAGGTGAGAGACTGTGTTCCTGGCGCACAGCATTCTGTGTGTGAAGGACTGTAGTCTTAGTTTTGCGTTGGGCAGCCTATCAGTGCTCATTTGAGCTTGGACCATGTCTTCTCATTGCTGACTGTCCTTTCCAGTCTATTCTCCCGGTATATCCATTGCCTATTCACCCCTCAGTTCTGCCTTCTGGTTTGGGGGGTCTTGCTCCGAGTCATTTTCTGCAATGAGGTTTCTCAGTGAGGGCAGACATCCACCGATGGCCTTTGTGGATCATCTCCACTCTCTCCCTTTGCAGATTTGTTGTGGAGCCAGTTCCCCAACTCTGTGGGCTTCCTCTCCCACAGTGTGGGGAGGGGCTTCTTGTTTTCTTGGGTGGCATATCCCAAAATGGGGTCTTGGTTCATCCATTCCTGACGAGTTTGTAGGTACACTTCAGTGATAGGTCTTCATCATGGTTGTTTCTCCAGTCCATCATGTTCTATGATAGTCCTTCCCCTGCGTCCTGCCCAGTTGTATTGGCAGGGTCCTTATCTGGTCCCTCACGCATTCTATGCCGCTGTTTGCAATGCTTAGTTTCCTTATTCCTCCTGAGGACTGAGAATGAGAGTGGAATGAGAGTGAACTGGCAAGCCTCCCCCCTCCTTTTTCCCTGACCCTGAGTGGGTCTTTTCTTACCCGTGCACCTGTCCGGTCCCGGTCTCCCGAGCCAGCCCCGGAAGCCCTCTTATCAGCCAGCTTGGCAGCAGAGTGCTCACTGGGTGCACACTAGGTGCAGCTGCCAGCCGGGAGTCATCTGGCAGCTGCGGGCATGTGCCGATCAGGGCCACATGCAGTCCCCCAGAAGATGAAATCTTAAAGACACTTTTGATTTCAAAATCAAATGCTGACTTGACTTAAATAATCCAAACTCTTCTTGATCTACCATAACGCCCCTGTGTAAAAATCTAAAGACCTGAAAAATTCCAAATTTATACACAGACACACACACACACTCTACATATTTCTTATTTAATGGGATGTATACTCACACATATTACTAAATGAAAGAAATGTGATGCTATAAAACAGATTATGTGTGGTCGATTATCTGTGATGATCTTGCTGGAGAAATACTGTCTAAGCCAGTATCAGAAGCTGAATGCCAGTGACATAGGTGAAGAGAAACTTTTAAAGAGCTTTTCAGTTAGAAACAGCAGCAGGTGAGCATACCTGGACAGGAGGGCACATAACCCTTATTGAGAAGAGAAAGGGAAGAAAGAGAATGTGGCTGGTGTTCTGTTAATGAGAGGGCAAGTTGCTTTGGCCTTCAACTTTCTCCTTTTGTTCCTAAAATCAGTGAACATTGATAAAGAGAGGTAAGCAGGTAGGTGACCAAATCAGATAATCCTGTGTCCATTGGAAAATAGTGATTACTCAGATTTGTAGTGCATATATGGAGCCCACTTACAAATTTGGTGGGTTGTTCTTCTGTTATGTGTGTGTGTTTATTGCTGTGTTTGCCATGTTGATGTAATGAACAAGAAAGACACCAGTGACTGTTGCTTTGTTGCTGTTTGCCCAAGGAATGCAGTGTTCTAATCAATGTGAATGATCCCTAAATACTTGACAATGGATCAGTAAGAAAAAAATAGCTAGGGAAATATAACAAGAACTGTGAAGTGTGGAAGACAAATATATGAAAATACATAATATTTTCTTGTAATTCATAAAATTATTTGCTCCATGACAAAGAACAAACATACTATATAAAATATTGTATATTGGATAACTTCATGAACACCATCCAATATTTGTATCATTAGTGATACTAATACATGCAGCATGATTAGCCACAAATTACTTAATGCATACTCTAAGCTCTTTGTATAGCACACTTTAAAAATAACACTACTGGGTAGTTATTTTAACCCCTTTTAAGATGAGAAAACTGAGATTCAGGAAGACGGAATGTCTTGCCCAAACTATCACAGGCAATAAATAAATAAATAAATAAATAAATAAATAAATAAATAAATAAATAAATAAATAAATAAATAAATAAATAAATAAATAAATAAATAAATAAATAAATAAATAAATGAATAAATAAATGAATGAATAAATGAATAAATGAATGAATGAATAAATAAATAAATAAGTAAGTAAGTAAGTAAGTAAGTAAATAAATAAATAAATAAATAAATAAATAAATAAATAAATAAATAAATAAATAAATAAATAAATAAATAAATAAATAAATAAATAAATAAAGGAGAAGGCTTTCCAGTAATGTTCCAGGTATAACCACAGGAAGTGCATTTACTGGATCTGCTGTTTTGTTTTCCTCCAAGCTCTTTGTGAAATAGAAGCTATATATTTCAAGATCATTTCTTTAACAAATGGGACCTAAGTCATAGATTTTTAAAGTGGTGTTTCAAAAGTCTAACTTTCCACCTACTTCTCTATGTTAGCTTCTCTACCTTGATGAAGTAATTCATACACAGAAAATATAGTAAGCTACCCTGCCATTAAGTGAATGGACCTTTAGAAAAGGGAGCATTTTTCCCCATCCTGCCTATCAGTTTGACAAGGCCAACTATTTAACAGATAATTTATTATATGTCTAAAATTTGTCTTAAGGGTATAAGATTGGGAAAAGATGAATAGGATATGTGGCAAATGGCATTCAAAGGAAAAAAAGATGGAAATATTCAAGGTAAAGAAATGAAACATGTTGGACCCTATCATTAAAAGGAAATAATTCAATGTATTATAGTCACTTTTTTTTTGGTTTTCTTTAGTAAAGATTTTATTTAGAATTACTTTATATTTGTACCCTCACCTTTACTTATTAATATCATTCCTAAAATAGACTATTTATTGCTGGTACTATATAATAAAGTAATATATACAGGTTTTTCCACAGATTTGGTGATGGATTTTAGAAGCTGCAAAGGGCAAAACTTATTGATTTGTCAACTACTAATATTCATGGCCTTGACAATATTCCTGATGAGAAAAAAATACTTTTTGCATCATTTTCTTCCTTTTTTCATTAAAGAATTCCAAATAATACTTGAGATAAACATAATTTTAAAATTCTGTGGTAGACTTTGCCAGTGGGCTTTTATGCAAATACCCAATTGTAGACATAATAACTAAATAAGAATGAAAAATGTGAATAGTTCACTTAAGCAATGTCAATGAATGTTCCTTTTGACAATAAATAATGACAGATGGCTACCTTCTTTGTGACAGTTGCTAACTATAATGGTTTGACACTTTAAAAGAGCATTTCCCTAATGACACCAGAATGCCTTTTTCTGAAAATTATTTGGACACCATCCTTTTGATAATATAACCATCCATGTGCATACTAAATGAGTTATTTTCCAAGAGAGTGTTTTGACTTAACCTCACTGTCATAGACAATCTATAAGAATTGTAGTAGTCCGTGAGTGTCCTGCCACACAAAGATGTTGATGGATGTGTGCTATTTTTCTTAAATCATTGACATGCAAGGAATTTCCTGGAGTCATGCATATAAAGAGTAAATGAGACACAATGGTTGATAAAAATTGCAGAAAATCATTAAATATATAGGGATTAATAGTGCCTTGACAACTAGTAGATATAATGACTCTTGTGATTTTAATTAAGGGGGATATATCAATATTTTCAATTTTGATTCAATTCACTCAAGCTAGTATTCTGAAGTACCAGCCTGCAAACCTATGATTTGTTACAAACTGTGCTGTATGGGGTTGTCTCCAAGTCCCTCTCAGTATCCTCCTTGGACCTGGGTTTCCCTACCTGTAGTTTATACATTATAGGTTTAATGTATTGATCTTATTAACAACCCCACAAGTCTCTTGTGGGGTTCCCTGGTTTACCCTGATAGTTACCCAAATTTATTACCTGCCCACTCTTTTCTCCTGGAGGCGCTCATATTTGTCTTTAAAACTTCCCTCCCCCTTTCCAAAGAACTTTAAATAATAGTTCATCCATTTTCCTGTCTTATCCAATCTAAAGAAAATTCAGTTCTTTATTTCAGAGCAAAATGACTCTAACAAAGACCAAAACAGAATGTGAGCTGAGCAGATAGTTGTAAAAGCAAAAATTTTTAAAGTTAGATTTAATGTCAATATTTCCATTTTTCAATGTACCTCCTGGAGTGACTCTAGTAGTAAAAATGTGTGTATGTGTAGCTCTAGGACGCTGTTTCCAGGTGTATGTTTCAGTTACAGATGGCTTTTTAAGTTTGCCCTAAAGGTTACCAAGATTGTTTTAAGAATTTGCGCCTTTATGTATCTTCTGAAGTTATTTTTTATATATTGCATTCCCTCAAATAACAATATACTCATGTTCCTAAAACAAAGCCACACTTATAAAAGTAAAAATCATTACATTATAAATAATGAAAGTAAGCCTACCTAGGAAATACAAATTTTGTAGAAGTCTTTCCCCCCCAAGATATGAACAGGCATAAATAAACAGCATGTCTGTGACTTGAAATGACCTAAGTAAATAATAGTTTGCAATTTTGAAAGCTTTACAAGGAACATGGCTTCAAAAATAGGAACATGCCCTTTCTTTAAAGTTGAGAAAAAAGCCTGCTTTTGTGAATTGTCAAAAATAAAACTCGTCCTTATACTCCTTACAGTGTTATAGTCAAACTTTCAGATATGAACTAGATGAAATGCTCATTTGTCTTGCTGCCCCATTGTCTGAGTTTGTGTCTCTTCATGTGTAGAATTCTCTGCTTTGCTGAATCAGTTTTTCCCTGATAAATTGTAATCAGCCCTTCTGCGAGAATTAAGTAGCCTCTTGTTCCTGTCTGATCTAACACTTTCAACCAGAGGCAAGCTCAGCCATTTACAAGCCTTAATTTCTCCCCTTTAAAAAAATAAATCAAGGTAACACTGTCCATTTTTAGGAGTCATGATGTCACAGTTCTTCAGATCTGTGATGCTACACTGGAGCTATCACCAGAAGTACTAATGATTCCACCACAGGCCTCTAGTTCCCCATTATCCTTTGTTGCAACCCTCACCTCCTTCCCTTTTGTTAACCTCAGTTCTGTTGTCAGAATCTAAGAGCTTTTGTTTTGTTTCTGTTCATTTGCTTAGGTCTTGCTATTTTTGCCCAGGGAACTGTAGGCTCATACTGCCCAGGGTACCACAGACTCAAGCAATTCCCAGCTTCAGTTTCCCAGGTAGCTGGGATTACAGGGGTATGCCACCACGCCCAGCTTATTTTGGGGACTAGGTCTCGCTTTGTTGCCCCTGGATAGGTTTCGAACCTGCGGACTCAAGTGATCCCCAGTCCCAGTTGAGTTCCATAGGCTGTGCCTAAAGTCACATGCCAATGTGCCTGGCTTTGCTTTGGTTCTTTAATTCCACTTAGGAACAAAATCATCCAGAAAAATCTCAAATTTATCTATGTTAATTTCAAAGGATATCATGCTTGAAATCCCTTCCATTCAGTTGCCAGAGGAAGTCCCTCTCTCACATAGTCCATCCTCATGTGACACTAAGCTTCCTCTTTCTCATGCCCCTTCATGCCCTCATCTACCACCCTCTCCATTCTCCCATACCATCTGCTGTGTCCTTTGAAGCTCACGGACAGGCTGGCATTGGTAAAACCATCTAATATCTTCAATGGTGTTTATAAAAATCCCCCTCCACTTGATTGCGCTAATTCAAAAGTTATTGCTTCCTTTCACTCCAAGCCTTCCCCTTCACATGAATGCAGCCTTTACTCTTCCTGCCCTGAAAAAGCTGTACATACCTAGTTCTCCATTCTCAATTCTAAGCCACCAATCACAATTCTTCCTGGTTTTTGAGGTGACTTTCGTTAAACCTTATTACTCATAATACTTCCTTCTTGCTGAGACCTCTACCACAATGTCACTGGATACTGACACCATGACTCTGGTTCCAGGTTTTGCATTTTTGCCAACCACTTGCATAGGCAGCATGCTCAGCTCTCACTTTGTAGCTCTCATGAACTTCTTGTCCATCCTACCTCTGTCAATTGCTGTCAGTGGAACCCTAGAATTGTGCTGGTACATCTGAAGTTGTAATTTCGAATAGTCTGTTTCTTGACCACTTTCTCATTTCTAGCGTTTACCTGTCTTGTACTCCTATGCAACAATCAATGATCAAATCTAAACTTAGGATCCATTGTATCTGCCTATCTCTTACTATTGTCTTCATATGCCATTAGCTCCCTTCTTACACAGTACAGACTCCTTGGCCCAACATACAAATTGCTTTATAAAGAGTCTCAATTCTTTTGCACCCTTTTCTCTAACAAAATGCAAACTAATCTTCAGCGTGTGTTGAGAGAAAAAAAAATAACTATAACTAATGATACGTTTCAAATATGTTGACCTAATTTTCAATATACTTTCTCCATTTTTCTAAGATGTATGTTTTTACCATTTCTTTTCTCAGCAAAACTGTAATTCTTTCCCTGCTGACATTGGTCTCTATGATGATGTCACTAAGAACACACTGAGAGAATATTACAATAAGCTAAGAAGAATGCCCACGCTGCTGCATGCCCTTGTCATTCACATATGCCACCTTTCTTCTCTTACCATGGAAACAGTATCCTGTTCTATTTGAGACTGACCCCCTCAATTTGTGTACTGAATCTTTCCCCTTTTATCTTCTTGGGAATTTTGTGTTATTTGTATTCATGTCTCTTTCTCTAACTCCAAATGTTAAAGGGAATTGCAAAAGGAGAAAAAAATCAGGAAAACAATGTCACTCTTCAGACTAATGTAGTTCTAAAAATAAACTTACAGATCGTCTTCAGAACACATTATATTTAGATGTGTGTCCTTCCTCTCTTCTTAACTGTGATGATTAGTATCAGTAAATATGGATTGATAGTCTATCTAAATCCTTTTAGTAAATAGAATTTTGCAAAAATAGTTATGGCCATTCTTTTAGTAAATAGAATTTTGCAAAATATAGCTGGACATGTGCCCCAACTTAGTAAAAAAATCCCTCTCAGACTTTTCTAGGCCTTTGATTTAAATATTGTTGAGCTGATGTTAAGAGGAGATTGATGTAACAATGGGACTGACCTGAGCTGCTGTTTTAATTTTTGTTGTTTGTAATTAAACATACATACACAGAGACACACACTGGCATCCACTCACATCCAGAGCAATTTCTTTCTGCATACTGTATAGATGGTGCCCTTTAACCACGAGTGCAATAACAGACTTTTTCGTACAAAGTTATGAAACTAATTCAAACAACTGTATGCCAGAATCCTTGGGTCCCTCCCCAGATCTGTCATTAAAACCTGAGGGGCATTGGTAATGTTACTTGCCATTTAACATTTTAGAACCTCATTTGTTAAATCGGGGTGGGAGGAGAGTAATGAACGGTTAGTTAAATTGATTTTTTCATGTAGTGCTATCATTCTCTAGCATTTCCCAAGAATTCTTTATTTGGAACCAAATCATAATTGGAAACACCATCTGGTGCCATGAAAGAAAATTTTAGGGAATGTTTCAGTTGGCTATCTTCACAACCACATGTATCGTCAGTATAGGGGGGCAGAGGGGTGACTATACTAGACTGTCACTTATCTTAATACTCATTCAGTTTTTGTTTTTGTTTTTTTTTTTGAGACTAGGTCTCGCTATTTTTGCCCGTGGAACTGCAGGCTCACGTTGCCCAGGGTACCACGGACTCAAGCAATCCCCATCTTCACCTTCCCAGGTAACTGGGATTACAGGCGTGTGCCACCACGCCCACGCCCAGCTATTTTTTTTTTAACTAGGTCTCGCTACGGGCCCCAGGCGGGACTCAAACCGCAATCCCTAGTCCCAGCCGCTTCATAGGCTGAAGCTTACAGGCAGGAGCCACCGTGCCCGGCTACTCATTCAGTATTAGATCTTCACCATACAAGCATGACCGAAATATTGTCGATTTTATAGTGCTATTTCCCACACCACAAGTGTAGCCATTGATTTGTTTACATCATCTTTGTTTTAATGTCATTATAATATTAGTTTGGGAGTTGATATGAACTGACCATTTCATTTGGAAGCCTTTTTATTTCAATAAAATAGTAAAAAATCAGTGGATTAAAATAAAATATCTCAATGTACTTTTTCTTACCAAGCATACAATGTAAGAGGTGAAAATGTATAAATAAAAGATACTATTGGATCTTATAAGAAATAAGTGTATTATGGATTATTATGTATGAAATAAGAGGCATCATGGAGTGATTCAAGTCACCAATTTTAACCTTTTTGTCCAACATGGTTGCTCATTTGAATAACCACACCTGGGATCTGGCATGAAATTATCTCCAAAGAACTTAATTTCTTTAAATTCTATATACTGGAAGAAATGAAATGAAACATTGAAATGCAGGCATTTACATGCAAGTGAATTATCTTCGCAATGTGGAGTTAATAGTTTCCTGGTGCTTTAAAGAGTAGTGTACTTGCATGAGTTATTGCCATGCTGGGGAAAATCATGGTTCAAATTATCAAACATTAGCTTACCTTGTGAAAAAATTGGGCTTCCTATAAGTCAGGTGAGCTTCATGAGTTAAAAGAAATGAACAAAGGATCATCTGATGTCCTCATGAATAATTAAGTAGCTATCTTTCAGAGTTACTCTCCTTAACTTTACTACAGCAATAGCAGAAGAAAAACCACCTTGTATAGTTTACTAGTTTTAGAAATGGAATTTTAAACACCAAATAGTGTGACATTAAGATGTTTTAACTAGTTTGGCTTTGGCAACCCAAGAATAAAAATTAAATCAGGCTAATTAATGATTGCTATAAGCCATTTTATATTCAGAATTAAATTTAGCAAGTACCTATTCTGAAACCTGTACAAAATATATTTTAAAGAATATTTGACCATAATCAATCACCAGGTGTCTATTTTCTTGTAAGGATGAAGCACATGCTAGCATTTAGCCATCTGTCAGTCAACATTATTTATTGAATACCTGCTGTGTATGGAATAGTTAACCTTAAAATAAATCAATCAAAGAAAAGTCAAGATTTTAATATTGAATATAAGTAAATGAAAGCAACTACATCAAATTCTGACCAACAATAGTGTAAGAAGTTGCTCCATCATTTTGCATTTCTGTTGTATATATACTCTTGGAATGCATTATGTACCTATATTAAAAATACATGCCTTTAATTACAAAGTCAAAATATATGGTCTATTGGTTCTTTTTTTTTTTTTTTTGGATTACACATTAAATGAGATCACACAGTATTTGCTTCTTTCTTATTTCACTTAGTATAGTGTCATTTCATGTTGTAATACATGGCCAGACAGCCTTCTTTGTGACTCAATAATATTCCATCATATATCCACATTTTTTATATCCTTTCATCTGTCAAGTGACACTTAGCGTCTGACATGACCTAAATTTTATAAATATAGCTGCAGTAAATCTAAGCATTGAAATATTGCCTCAAGAGAATGTTCTCGAATCTTTCAAGTCAACCTCAGAAGTGGGATTGCAAAGTCATAGGATAGTTTTGGTTTTAATTTTCTGAGAAGCCTCTGTATTTTCTATACTGGTTATACCAATTTACATTCCCACTGATGGTGACAAGGGTTCACTTTTTCATATGTTCACCAATACTTTTTCTCTTTCTCTCTTTCTTTCTCTTTCTTCTTTCTTTCTTTCTTTCCTTCTTTCTTTCTTTCTTTCCTTCTTTCTTTCTTTCTTTTTTTCTTTTTTTCTTCTTTCTCCTCTCCCTCTCCCCTTCCCTTCCTCCCTTCCTTCCTTTTTTTTTTAATCATAGGCTTTGTAAAATGTGAGTTTATGCTGTGGTTTTGATTTATATTTCTCTGATAATTTGTGATGCTAAAGGCATTTTCATGTTGTTTTTTGTCACACCAATGTATTTAGAAAAACATCTTCTCAGATATTTTATCCATTTTTAATGGGATTTTATTTTCTTTGTTATTGAGTTGTAGGATTTCCTTATATATCTTAGATATTAATACCTTTTAATTTGCAAATATTTTCTTCCATTCTATAGCTTGGGTTTTCATTTTGTTGATAGTTTCTTTTGCTGTGTAGGGAAATTTCATTTGATTTAGTCTTACTAACATTTTTTGATGCTGTTGCTTATGCTTTAGGTATCATTTTTAAAAATTAATTGCCAAGACAGATGTCAAGGAACTTTTTCTTAAGATTTCTTTTAGTTTCCTGACTTAAGGTCTCCATTTAAATCTTTAATCGATTTTAAATTATTTTTGTATATGAGTAGTATATGATAAGGGTCTAGTTTTGGTGCTTTGTGTGGGAATATGTAATTTTCCCAACACAATTTATTGAGGAGCCATAACAATATTAGAAGTAAAAATAAAGAATATCTTCATGTTGTTTAATTTGTCAATGATTTATTGGATATGGTATTAAAAACACGTGCAAAAGATAAAATTAAAAATAAAATAAATAAATAAAATATTTACAATTCATAAATCTAATAAGTGGTTAATAGCCAGAATATATAAAGAGTCCCTACAACTCAACAACACACAAGCAACCTGATTAGAAATCAGCAAAGAAATTGAGTAGAGTTTCCTACAAAGATGATTTTGAAATGGCCAAAATGAACATGGACAGGTGTTCAAAATTTTGAATCACTAGGGAAATGTAAATAAAAACCAAAATGAGATACTACTTCATACCCACTACATTAGATGTCATGTAAACAACCAAAAAATAAGCATTGGCAAAAACTTAGAGAAGCTAGAACCTTTATACACTACTGATGGGAATGTAAAATAGGAGATTCATTATCAAAATTAGTATGGTGGTTTCTCAAACAATTAAAAATATAGTATCATGATTCACCAATTACATTTTTGAGTATATACTCAAAAGAACTGAAACAGAGATTTGAACAGGCATTTCTACACTTGTCATTGCCAGTGTTACTCATAAGAACTAAGAAGTAAAGCAAGATTTATGAATGGAGACTTGGAAAAACAAAATGTGGTATATGCCACATGGAATTTTGTTTTTGCCTTAAAAAGGAAGGTAATTCTCACATATGCTATAACATGATTGAACCTTAAAGATGTTTCTTCTCCGCATATTAAATTATCCATCTTCTGATACAAACAATAGTTTTCCTTTAAACTGGTTACTTTATGTCCATTTTAATGTCAATATTTTCAGATGATGGCAGGCAGCCACTTTAATTCATGAGTAAATATGTACATAAATTGGTTTACAAGGATACTAAAAGAATAAAATTTGCTTAAATTAAGCGATGTATTTAAAATAACTAATTATTAACCTGTGATAATGCCCAAAGTTAGCAATTGTTGCAGTTTAAATGTAAATTAAGTCATTTAAAACATCACAAGCCTTTGTTTTCAGCATAGAGAGAAAATTTTAACTACTCTATTTACCATTGCTACTATCACAAAGTATCAACAATTTAGCGAATAAAAACAAATTTTATCACTGAGCAATTTTGAAGGTCAGAATTGCAAAATAGGTATTATTGAACTAAAATCAGGAAGTTTTCAGGATTAAATTCCATTCTGAAAGTTCTAGAGGACAAGCATTTTCATGGTTTTCCCTGTTTCTAGAGGCTGCTTGGATTCCTTGACTCATGACTCTCTTCTTTCTCAAAAATCACATCTCTTCTGACTTTCTTTCCTGCCTCTTTTGCATCAGGTCAAGGAACTCTAATTCTGGAGTGTAAACTTCCAAGAAGCGGGAAGGTTTCACTGTGAGCTCAAGCCATATCAATCAATAAATATTAATTTATTGGGGGTGGGGGAAAGGAATCCATATTATAATACTATAAATATACAATCCAGTTGGTAGCAAAAGGGAGAAGACATCAAACCCCTTTTGCAAAGTTCATATGCTGGCAATGCAGAGCAGGTGGATATAGCTGGAGAGCTCCTAAAATCCTCCACAACTTGGGGAGTTACCATTTCTCAGGGTCAGAGTTCCCAACAACTCTGCCTAAACCTTGGAGAAGGCTTCAGGATTAAGGACATGGGGTCCGTAGGCATCTCAAATGGCCTGAAATGCAGTGCCTGTTTTGCTAAATGCCAGTCTAGGTCCCTTAGCCAATAAAAGGAAGCAGAGCTTGAGAAAGAACGTGTTTTAGTTTATTGACATAGTGAGCAGGGCACCAGACTCAAGTCTGAAAGACTACTGGCCCACTCTTTGGCAGAGGGCAGGGGTATTTATCCAGAGTTACGAAGGAGTGGCAAAGGGGGAGTACAAGAGGGGAGTGGGCAAGGGTCAGTGTATTCTTGCCTACAACCAAATTCATATACTGGCAATGCAGGGCAGGTGGATCTAAGTGGAGAGCTCCAAAAACCTGTACGATTGGGGGAAGTTACCATTTCTCAGGGCCCGAGTTCCCAATGGCTCTGTCCAAACTTTGGAGAAGGCTTCCTTCAGGCTTAAAGACAGGGAGTCCATAGCATCTCAAATTGCCTGAAATGCAGTGCCTGCTCACGTTGACCAACCCTGGTGGTCAGCCATTCAGAATGTTATCTTCCTAATAATGCTTTTTTTCTCAGAATGTGAAAGCCAACAAGATTGTTAAACCTAGAGGATAATATGAGAGAGGATTCTGGTGAGGCAGAGGGAGAGAGAGCTATTGATCACTGTATCACCTATATTCATACCATATTAGTAAACTGACTTGGGGGTACACCTTGGAACCCTCAAACTTGTACACTCTACAATTCTATGATTCCGCCATTTGCTACATAAAGACAGAGCATACACTTAGTATAAAAAAAGCTTTGATAGATTAGTGCATGCAGAGAGAGGAGAGAAAGTATATAGTTTCCCAGTGGTACCAGGGCCAGTTAAACAGTGTTGGCTCAAAGCCAAACCACTGAAGCCTGAAAATTGGCCGCAAGTGTAAGGCACCTTCTGGTAGGAAATCATAAGAAAGAAGCAGAAGGGGCCAGGCATGTCTGGGAAGAAAGTAGCAGACTCAAAGTACAAATCACGGTAAAAGCTGCCATTGTCAGCTTCCCCTGGGTCTCTTACCAACATTTCTTCTGAGTGTCCAAGTGCCTCGACACATCTTGACTCCACTCATCTCCCGCCATGTCCCCCAAGTCCCTGATGCAACGCCAAGACCCAGAAGTTAGTGCCTCCTCTTTCACGTGTCTATCTGCAAGTATCTTCTCCAAGTGTCCTCTTTATGTCTTCTCACTGCTCAGTTCCACCTTTCATTAGGTAAGACTGGGAACACAAAGCCTACGCTTTTCATGGAAATTATACTCTTTAGCGAATCCTCTTTTCTGGACCTTCTATTCATTATGATTTAGGTGGGGCTTCTGCACAGCCAGGTTCTTACTTGTCCTGTTTTTTGGTTTTTTTTTGCATGTTTGTTCATCAGCATTTACATAAATGAGTCGTGTTTTTTAATTGATCATTTAAGTACTTAAGCTGATCTATTTCAATTGTCCCAGCTTTCCATCAGTTAAGGGCATGACGGTGTCAACACATATAACTTCTCCATGAATTCAGATCATCACAATATCAATATATAGGATGATCAGCCTCCCTTTCTATTTACAAAAACTGTTGTTATTATATTGAGTCCACCCAGAGTCAAAATAATCATCCTCAGGTCAACTGGTTTGAGAGTTAATTCCATCTGCCACCTTAATGCAACTTTTCCATGTAATAGAACATATTCACAGATTCTGAGGTTAGGATATGGGCATAGTTGGGAGGCATTATCCTGCCTAACTATTAAACTACATTAGTGAGTTGTAAATTTTAGACAACTAAAATTCAGGTTTTTAAAAAATTTTTCAAAGTGCATTTGCACTTCTAATTAATTTTATATTTGAATTCCAAAGACAGTAGGGAGAACCAGAGAACAAACTTAATTAAAAAGGCAATCTAAAAATGCTGAAAGAACTCTTGATGGAGATCATTCATATATTATGACTACTGCTAAAAATAATCCTGTACCTGGTATATAATCAAGGTGTTCAAGTGACTAAGCAGGCTGGGGAAAATTAAACATATAATCGGAGAGAAACAAGAAAATGACATGACTAGCTCCTATCCAAATCAAATTCCCCCATAAATATTGACAAAACCAAGTAGGTGTATAGGAATTCACTTTTTTTCTAATGTGGACATGGGTAATAATGAATTAATGATCCCATCCTCATCACGATAGATTCGAGAACTAAAACCAGTTTTCTAAAGTTCCCAATAAGGAAAAAGTGAAAATGAAATAAACTTTTTCTTAACCTTTAAAATCTTTCCAAACGCAATTATGTATTTCCCAATACAGTGACAACTTCCATTTCTAAGCCTATATGTTCTTGCGTGTGTCCAGACATAGCATTTTCCTGTTCTATGCTCTTTTTATCAGTACTTGTTCACCTTGTTAAAGGGTTTTAAATGTCTGAGAATGGAAATTTCTAACTATAGCAATTTATGATTCATTCTCATACTGCCTTTCCTCTAAACTTTCAAATCCTATTACATCTAGTCACTTGTTAATATCAATACCCTAGAGAAGTTAAGTGGCCAATTTACCCCAATTTTGATAGAAAGGTGAAAAGGGTATTTAAATGACTTTGCCTTTAATTAAGTTACTATAGTTCACAGAAGCAAATTCTAATTTCTTTGCTTTTTTCATCACACTAATAATATAGGATAATGCAAATATGAAATTCACAATAAACGATTTCCCTTTTTGCATCTGTGGGATCAATATCCCTCCCCAACAGGCTTTTTTAGTATGCCCAGAGTAAGCCTCTTCCAATAAATGTCACCTTGACATGGGGAGCTAAAGGTCAGTTGAGGCTCTGTGAACCTTTGGAGGTCTATTACCATACCACAGAGAATGCAAATTATTTTAAGGGTAGTGAAGGACCTAGAAACTTTTGAAAAGACTTCTGTTCTTAGTCTGCTTTGTTAAGCAAAGAATCAAATCACTGTGCCCTCTTTTTATGAAGAATGTGGTTTGGGGGTGGTATGATGCAGGTATAGGTTTATCAGTGAACATATCCTCTCTCTCTGAGAAACTATCATCTTTACTCTCAGAGTAAAATGACAAGATCATCTTTTCCTGGTCATATGAAGTCTTCCCTTTTCTCTCTAACACACCAGGTCCCTAAAAACAGATACATGTCTCTGGTTCACTCAATCATTCTTTAGAATTTTCAGTCATGTTAATTCTCCATATGGACATTATTAAATTCTTGTCTTTTACCCTATTTAATGTCTGATGTTAATTTGTTAGGTCATCCAGTCTCAAAAGAAACCAGATGGGGATGAGGAGATTACCCTCTGTGCCCTCCCCCAACATATACCCAATATTTATGTGTAGACTCCTTTTTTTAACCACAGAAAGAAAGAAAAAAAAGATTCCTCTGACCCTACTTAATGTTATCTGCACAAATTGTGGAGGGGATGTGGGAGGCAACTTATCCAATGATTAGGAGTATGGATTCTGGATGAAACATGCTAAGGATTGGTATATCACTCTTTTATTTAATAATTTTATTGTTTAGAATAGTTTTCCAAGCCTCAGATTCATCACGTGAAGTAGGGATGCAAATAACTGGTGCTACATCACAGAATTGATATAAGAAATAATTGAAAAAACATATAGTAAGCACATACTGTAGTCCTTGGCAAATTCTAATGAACAGCCCCACTGATTTTGTTTCACATTCAGAATCAACAAATAACTACTGAATATCAGAAGAGAGGGATGGACTGGAATTATATATTTGATAATAATCAGCATCTATATGCATTAAAAGCTCCACAACTAAGGGAGTTTGGTGCAAACTCTGAGACCATGATTGATACCTGAAGAAACCCTATCCCCACCTCCATCTTAAGAGAGGAATTTGACTTTCTGAATTGGGGGGCCTCCAGGAACTAGGGGGGTACAGTTAAACAGCCATGATTGAGTATATAACAATACATGCAGGCTTGGGGTCTCTGTTCCAGATCTCTGGAACCTGCTTCAGAGATATTGTGGTCCCCCACCCCACCCCCCAGGTAAGTAAGGAAGTATTTTAGGCTTGTGGCAAGCTTTTAGGCCTCAGCAGTCCCACATCAGGCCAACGCTCTGGCTGGGCATTTATCCACCAGGGGATTGGTAATATTGGGAATTTTATTAGGATATGCTTTCTTCTCCCTATGCACACTTATTCTATTAAAGATTTTTGACAATAAGATTTGCTTGCTTTGCCTTTTTGCAGCAGATGGCCAGATCCCTTTTAGAGCATACACCATCTAACAGTTTGGGGTCTCTGACTACTATTTGGTTGCATACTAATATGGCTACATAAGATCATCAACATAAAAGTAGAGTGAAAATGTATGAGGTCACAGAATTGACTTTTGGGGCATTGTAGTGTTTGGTGGAGGTCTATGAGTAGAATAAAAACTTGCAAAGGAGTCAAGAAAATGTGATAATATATATTAGAAAAAAATCACCCTTCTTAGTTACTTAATTTTTTATTAACTTATATAAATGTTCAAAATTTAGGACTGACTAAACAAAGTACTTTATATTGAAACAGTTGGTCATTGGGTCACTGTTAAAAATACTAAATGTATAAAAATTAAGTTTCTAAGTTTAAAAAGATAGGAAAAAACTACTTTCACTTTCTATAGAAATATTATATGTGTTATAAAAATGTAAAAGCACTGAGAATTATATACATAGTAGGTATTTTTCTTGAGAGATTTGATTCTAAAATAATAAATACAGCTACCACTAAGAAAGCATATTTGGGTCAATCATGACATATCATATTGTTTCCCAAGAATTCTATGAAGATCCATTTTTCAATTTGAAGTTGTTTCTTAAAATCAAGATGAAATATAAGCTTTAATTAAGTCAGGAATGTCTGGTAAGAAAGAAGCACTAGAAGATTGTCACCTAATATATAAATATAATATTGAAAGTGGTAAGTTTGCTGATTGTTTGGCATAGTGCCCGACTCATGTCGCTCTTTGTTCATGGTTCTTGAAAGGAGGTGAGTTACCTAGGTTCAGTCTATTGTTTTAAAGTAATTCATCCTGAGCTCATTAACTTTAATTAAATTGACACAATGTTAAGGTCTATTTAATCTGTTGAGATGGAAAGATTTGACCTAAATTTTCTATTGAATACAAGTTATTTGTGCTATATGGCAAAAGAAGAATGACAATAAATAAATACTACATACCTAAAGTTGAAAAATCAATTTTGGCACAAATGATATGGGTTAATTTTAGTGGCATATGTACATAGCCCTATTAAAACAATCCTGCCATTTTCACGCTAAGAAATATTCCCATTCTTTGATACCTGAAAAAAAATAATGAAGAGATTATAAAGCTGTTGTATTTGTACTCGAGCAGGTTTTATAGTATATCACAAAATGCAGGTTAATAGCTCTAAAATCTGGCTGATGATTACATGATAAGCAAAGGGTAGGAAAACATCCTTTGGTTTAGAAATGGATACCAACATTGTAAAAGCAAAGTGTAGAGTTCAGCTTATATCATAAGACCCAGTACCTTTTTCATAATATAGAGGGCCAAAAATCTACCACACCAAAATAAATATTTTTTGACAAAAGATTAATTTCTTGGAAGGTTAAAGCTGATATTTTATGGAGCTTCCTCTGTAAGGGGCCTCCCAGAAAGATCTAATATCCTTATTTCTTTTAATGAAGAAGGCCAAACTTAAATCTGCCTTTGTCTAATGTGCCTTCCCCAGTAAACTCAGTGACTGAACTTTTCTTACCACCCATTCTCAAATTCCTGTCATAGCTAAGCTATTTATGATGGCCTCTAAACCCTTGATGGTGGTATGGAAACATACTTCTGATGAGGTGGTCCTATAGCCTGGAGTCATATACAGTGTTGTAAATCAGTGCTACCTCAATAAAAATAAGAAATTAAAAAAGTCATGAGCAAGTGAATTAATCATGTTAGGTTCCTCCCATCTGTACAGAAACTTTACATATTATAACATATCTTTTTGACCTTTATTATTATCATTTCATCTGATACTTGGCTAATTATTTGCCAGTCTAGAAGAACTCAAAGGGATATAGGATGTCTTCATTTGCACCCTGACTATATATTTTTCATTTGTTATTATATTCAGCTATTGAGTATTTATTGAGTGTATCTTACAGTCTAATTATTCTCCCAGATAACACACAAGTGACAAAAAGAACAAAAACTTATGCTCTCATGAGTTTACATTGTAGAGAGAAATCAAACTACAAAATTAAAAGTTGAATTTACTTTACATTCTAGAGAGAAATCAGACTACAAAAGTAAAAGTTGAATTTACTAAAGGGGAAAATGAAGTAGAGGATAGCATAATGAAGTGATTGAATCCAGGGTGAGAGGTCAAAATACAATATATGTTGACCTGGGAAGTATCACTGAGACATTAAGATCACTTACACAATACTTGAATAAAAACCAAAGGGAGTAAGGGATGGAAGACAAATTCAGATGTATATATAGATATAGATAAAGGGTATTTCAGACAGCAAGACTCACAAATTTTCAGACTACAGGAGCAAACACATTTACATCAAAGAGATTAATAGGAGATAAAATAAATTCAATTACATATATGTGGAGAACCTCCGTCACTTTAAATTCTATAGTACAAAAGACTGAAACCATAAAATACATTAAAGAAAACCTAGACAAAACACTCCATGATAAGGCTTCAGTGATATTTCTTTTGTCTCTATGAACAAAACAAACAAGATGAAAAACAAGATATCAAATAAAAAGCTGCTTCACAGAAAAAGAAATGGCCACTAAAACAAAAAGATATCCATTGAGTGGGAGAAAATAATTGCATACCATATATCTGACAAAGGGCTGCTATCCAAGATCTACAAAGAATTCATATCATTCTACTAAAATAAAAATAACCCAGTCAAAAAAAATGGGTAAAAGCGCTAAATAGACAATTCTCTAAAGAAGACATAGAGATGGCTAATAGCCACATAAGGCAACTCAATCATTACTTATCATCAAGAAAATGCAAATTGAAACCACATGATATCATCTGTCTGTGAGAATGGCCCTTAAAATACTAACAAACAAGAACCAAAAGCATAGAAACAGGTGTTGGCAAGGGTATGAAGAAAAAGAAACCCTCATATGCTGTTGGTGGGGATGTAGACTGGTTCATCCTCTATGGAAAATAGTAAGAAGGTTCTTGAAAGTATTAAAAATAAATCTACCATAGCTTCAGCAATTCCATACCTGAAGAATGCAAGAACACTAAATCAAAGGGATCTACCCACTCTTATGTTCACTGCAGAGCTATTTATAACAGCCAGCCATGTAAACAACAATCTAGTGTCCAAGGACAAAACAGTAGATTAAGAAAATGTGTTGTAGATACACAATGGGATACTACTTGGCTATGAAGAAGAACTCTTGGCATTGGTAATTATGTGGATGGAACTGGAACAGGTAATTTTAAGTGGTTTCATTTATATGTGGAGTATAGAGACAAAGCAGAGTCAGAAAAAAATCAAACCAATAACAAATCTTAGAAATCTGACTGCAGAACTTAGGTTACTGGAGGGGGAGGGAAGGGAGTAAAGAAGGGAAGGTGCCCAGTGGACTTTGGTGGAAGACTGTGTGCCTTCTTAGTGGGTATGCTGTGGTAGCATATCTACACAGAGTGATCCTATAGCTCTGAATCATAGTGTTATACACTGATGTTCTTGCAATAAAAGCATACTCTCAAATAAAAATAAAATAAGCAGCTCAAAATAATCCTTATGCATATTCTGTCCCCTTAAAAGTGTATGTGTGATATACAAAATGGGATATAGAAATATTTTAAATACTAAAATAATTATATTGATAGAAATAATTTTGGCTACTGAAGCCCTCAAGGAACTAATTCGTTTTTTAGCAGCAAACAATTTTTTCTCAAATATGAGAAGAGAATGCTCGATTCAATTCATTAACTTTAAACATTGTCTTTAATATTGTGCAGTATTAAGCGTAGAACTAGATTCTAATGTTAAAATACCATGGACTTTAATGCAATTTCAAGTAATATCACTTAAGATAAGTGATATCCTTATTCACATGTAGGGTTTTGTCTGTCCTGAGCTCTCACATGACCGTACCTGTGTCTTCCTAAAAAAGGAATTGATGACTTAAGTAATCTTCTCATAATTGCCCCCACCTTCCACTTGTCAGGTACATTGCAATGTAAATACATATAGTATGTAGCTCAGAGTCATTATAATATCAGCACATGTGACATTAACACAGATAGGAAGGAGCAAAAATTCAAAGAGGAAAAAAATAGTTAACAGAAATGGCCTTTATCTGCTAGTTAAGTGAATGAATCCATGAACCTTTATATGATGAAGAGAGAATTATGGTCAACATTTTATTTCAACAAGAATGCTATTGCCTTAATTTGCTTATGGCTAAAATGCATGTTGTCAATGTCATCATTAAAGAATGTTAATGTTATTTTGTTTTTGTTTTTTTCTTTTGGTGTCACTTTCAGATCAATTCCA